>JAEIIH010035906.1:0-16077 GCA_018904745.1 Drosophila orosa
CTACTTTCTGCTGTTTCTGTTCGCCTGGTGCATGAAATCCAGGAATTGATAAATTTGTACTGCAGAAAGGCAAAATTGGTGGCCTTTCCATTTCGAGTACCAGGCGAACAGAAAGCAGCAGGCCAACGACGCTGAAAACAATTTGTTTGCCATCTACTTTCTGCTGTTTCTGTTCGCCTGGTGCATAAAATTCAGGAGTTGATAAATTTGTACTGCGAAAAGACTTGATTCGAACCCAATCGCAGGCCAAATTGGTCGCATTCAAAATACCAGGCGAACAGAAAGCAGCAGACCAACGACGGTGACGTCATCGGTGAAGTGAATGGTGAGAGACCACGTGGTGGAACTCATTGGGAAAGCTTCTCAATTTGTGGAACGAATGGTCTCAGTAATCGATTAAAATATTAAGATTGGTAATCGGGGTTTGAGTCCACGGTGTGAGCTCCACCACGGACCTAAACCATGTGGTTCGACTATACGGTGGAGACTCCATCTCGGACCCAAACCGGAAATAGAGGCGTTGCCAGACTTTTCGATTTTGAAGGGATCTTGGTGCATAAGTGTGCCCAGCTGTCGTGGAGGAAAACATCCCGCAATTTTTAAGATTTAGTATCATTTTAAGTGAAAAAGGTGACGGTCACACTTTAAAAAAAGCGTTTTTTCAAAAAACTTTTTTGAATAATTCAATCTTGAGCAAATTCCCGAGCAGGTTTGTCAGCAGAAGGCTCGCGGCGCCAACAGCCACTACCGAGATTTCTATGGCGAGCTCCATGGCCGGTTCCAGCTGTGCTCGGGTGCGCCAGTTGAGCACAACGAAGGTCAGCATGCGGCTAATGGCGGCCGTCGTCATATGCCATTGACTCGAAGGCCACATAGTCGGATTCTTCAAACCACTCGGCGCTACCACGGCTGCCTTCGACAACGGCAGCTCCTCCGTTCGGCTGCTGGGCCTGGCGCTTAAAGATCAGCGAGGCATTGCTCTGGATGAAGCTGGTGGTGGAGCGCCCGTCCTCGGTGAGGGTCTGGGCACAGGCCATCAGCTCGTCACTGTACGCCAGCTGCTTCACGGATCAGCCACCTTTGGTGTCTCGTAGGAGTCATGGTCATGTATCAGCTTGTTTGCGTCCCACAGAGTCCGCACCAGCGGTCGCAGCTTGAGGGCCAGGCTGCGGTCCTCCGAACACGTGGCACGCCCAAAGTTCTCTCCCTGAACTCGGCCAGGTCGTGGGGCGGGGCGCAGCCGCAGAGCGTCCAGCTTCAGCTCCATGATGGCCGTATCCAGCTGTGCGCCAGTTGGGCCGTCGTCTGCAGTTTCAGCTTGGCCAACGTTTCCATATTTTAACAAGCACAGCTCCAGGGGCAACTCTTTGGGCGTGCCACACTCTGCTCTTGTTGCTGCAGCGGCGGTAAAGGAGTCAGGCGAGACCGCTCTTGGAGCTGCCTGCGACAGGCTGTCTGGGTCAAGGCTGGCACGGTCTTCAGCGACTCGAAGCTGGGTGTCAGGCTGGGGTCCGTTTGGGGCCTCCGCTACTACTAGGTCACGCAGGCGTGGCGGACTTGGGTATCGTAGGTCTCGAGCTCACCTGCCACCGGCACCTCGAGGCTACTTTTCCTACTTTTCTTTAATTTTCACATTTTGTGCACGTGCATTTGTTTTTGCTGTAAAACTAGCGATGGTACTATCGATGGTATCGATGTTGGCACGATCGATTGTTTAAGATTTAAGAATACCCCTAATATTGGCATTTCATATGGAGCGATAGTATCGATAGTTACTCCGAAAATAAATAAAATCGATGGCGCCACTATCGATTTTTACCGTTTTCAGCTAACAACAATTTTAATGAAAATAAACAAAGAAATTGCATTCCAGGGCGTTTTGTGGCTAATTCTGAGCCAATGCCTACTCGCCTGGAGCGATTGCGGGTGCCAGAAACTCAACAGAGAAGGAATAGCTGACAAGGAGCCAGTGACAGTGCCGGAGCAGGTTTGTCAGAAGGCTCGCGGCGCCAACAGCCACTACCGAGATTACTATGGCGAGCTGGAGTCTGTAGGCGCGGCGGACGTCGAAGAGGAGGAGTTCCCAGGCATGTCCATCATTCCCGGCGGCACCGTGAAGGTGGGCACAGACAAGCCTCACTTTGGGCAGGACCGGGAGGCGCCCGAACGAAGCGTGAAGGTTGCGGACTTCTACCTGGACAAGTACGAGGTGTCGAACGAGGCCTTTGAGCAGTTCGTGCTGGCCACCAACTACACCACGGAGGCGGAGCGCTTCGGGGACAGCTTTCTCTTCAAAAGCCTACTGGATGCCGCCGAACAGAAGCAACTGGAGGACTTTCGCGTGGCCAGTGCTCCGTGGTGGTACAAAGTCAAGGGCGTGAGCTGGCGGCATCCGTACGGCCCGGCCAGTGGCCTGGATGGGCTCGGGCAGCACCCGGTGGTGCATGTGTCCTGGCGCGACGCCAGGAGATACTGCCAATGGGCCGGGAAGCGGCTTCCCACTGAGACGGAGTGGGAGGCGGCGTGTCGCGGCGGCAAGGAGAGCAAACTCTATCCCTGGGGCAACAAGCTGATGCCCCGTGACCAGCACTGGCTGAACATCTGGCAGGGCGAGTTTCCCGATGGCAACCTGGCCGACGACGGCTTCGAGTACACCTGCCCGGTGGATGCGTTCCGGCAGAACGTCTACGACCTGCACAACATGGTGGGCAACGTGTGGGAGTGGACAGCGGATCTGTGGGACGCCACCGACGTCAGCTTGAACCCCAACCGGGTGAAGAAGGGCGGCTCCTATCTCTGCCACAAGTCCTACTGCTACCGCTACCGATGCGCCGCTCGCTCCCAGAACACGGAGGACAGCTCGGCGGGCAACCTGGGCTTCAGGTGTGCCAAAGATGCGTGATATGTGACTGTGCGTTGATGTATTTTGTACGTTTTTGAGGCAATGTCGTACAAACTAGTTAAGAAGCTTGTTAAAATATAGAAAGTTAGAATTAGAAAGGGATTTTCTCATTGTAACTACTCACGGTTCCATTCAGGGGGTCTTTTCTATGAAATTCCGCTGGAAAGGTGCTTTAGCTGCACCTGGTTGGCCTATACCCTTGTCTCGCATGGTGGCAAGCTCAAATAAGTAAAATCGCAGCTTTGTGGGTTTATTATAATTGTATTCTTATTCCACTCGAATATGCAGCTCACTCCGGGGCTGGACTTCGTTTACTTGGTAGCTAATGCTAGGTTAATGTGTATATTTTTATATTGCTGACTGACTGACCGACTGACCGACTGACCGACCGACCATCATCGCTGCCATGTGGGGTTGAGTGTAAATCTTTTAGATTCTGACTATGCAAGTGTGTGTCCTATGTGTGGATGAGTGTGCGTGCGGTGTGGCTACTGCTATTGCCTAATCTTAGAGTATACAAAACTACGCTGAAATGCATCCACTGATACAACGTTGCCGGTGTGCGCATGGCGGGGATGGGATCGGGATCGGGATCGTATAGAATTTACAAAAGTCTAGAGCTAAGATGGAGCTAGGATATACTATGTACAGAATCGAAACTTAGGAGCTAGGCGACTGACTCTGGTGGGTAGCAACTAAGATCTAAGCCGAGTCCTGGGCGACCTCCTCCTCGAGGTCGGGGCTGTGTGCATTTTCAGATGTTTCGCTCGAAAAATATCACAATGCAAGTCTGCTGCGGCTGCTGCTGCTGCTGGGGATATGCCAATTTCGGATAGTTTGGGTTTCCGTCTGCGGGGGCCAAAGCTTTAGGCGAAGCGTTAAGGAACCGTCGTGGGTGGGGAGAGGCCGGGGCTTGGAAGACGTGGCTGCACCTCTCCGAGTTAATACTGAACAGCAATCGGATCGCGAATGCTTCAGGCTCCAACTCCGGCCGCCGCCGACAGTTGCACCGCCTGCAGCATGACGGTCTTCAGCTCCCGGGCCAGGCTATTGATGTGCACCACCGAGTCGACCATCTCCTGGACGGCACTGCCGCTGGGAAAGTGCGCAGCCGCCTTCTTCGACTTGGAAACGCAGGTCTTCAGCGCGTCGGACAGGCCGTTCGTGCAGCGCAGGATCTTCTCGCGCAGAGCCTCCTTCGAGATGTTGCGATGCACGTTGTCGCCGATAGTCACCAGGTTGTGGGCACTGACCACCACGAACTTGCCGTAGGCAATGAAGAACTTGGGCGGCTGGTTCTTCTCCACCGTCTCCAGGAAGGAGTCGATGGCCTGCATCAGGTTGCCCATGTGGGTGGAGATCTGCTGGGCGTAGTAGCGCACCAGCTTCTTGTCTTTGTCGGTCATCTCCGGCGACTTGCACGGCGTTGTGGCCGTTGCCGTGGGAGTGGTGGGCACGGAGCCCGAGCTGGACCCAGTTCCCATGGCTGTGCTCTCGGCGGTGCGGATGACCGTGTCAAACTGGGTCTTGAGGCCGGCGGGAATGGCCTCGCGAAGAGCCTGATTCTTTCTGGCGGCCGCATCCTTGGACTCGAAGGCCACGTAGTCGTAATCCTCGAGCCACTCGGCGCTGCCACGACTTCCCTCGACGACGGCAGCTCCTCCTCCGTTCGGCTGCTGCACCTGGCGCTTGAAGAGCAGCGAGGCATTGCCCTGGATGAAGCTGGTGGTGGAGCGCACGTCCTCGGTGAGGGTCTGGGCACAAGCCATCAGCTGGTCAAGGGCGTCCGGCGGACGACAGCAGTGCTTCTCGTCACTGCGCGCCAGCTGCTCCACGGACCAGCCACCCTGGGCGTCCAGGGACTCGGAGGAGTCGTGTATCAGCTTGTTGGCGTCCCGCAGAGCCCGCACCAGCGGTCGCAGCTTGAGGCCCAGGCTGCGGTCCTCCGAACGCGTGGCATTGCCCAAAGCTCCCTCTCCGAACTCGGCCAGGTCGTGCAGGGCGGTGCGAAGCCGCAGGGCGGCCAGCTTAAGCTCCATGATGGCCGGTTCCAGCTGTGCTCGGGTGCGCCAGTTGGGCACAACGAAGCTTAGCAGGCGGCTGATGGCGGCCGTCGTCTGCAGCTGCAGCTTGGCCAACGTTTCCAGTGCCGAGCTCAGCTCCAGCGGCAACTCTTTGGGCGTGGCAGTAGCGGCAACGGCAGTGGGCGCCACACTCTGCTCCTGTTCCTGCAGCGGCGGTAAAGGAGAGTCATAAGCAAGACCGCTCTGCTGGCGGCGAACGGGCAAGGGATTGCGGCGCGGTATGTCATAGTCGGGCATGTTGGCCAGCGAGGAGCGGTTGGAGCTGGAGAAGCTCAGCGACAGGCTGTCACTGGTCAGCAGCGAAGAGGCGGAGCTGCTGGGCGTCATCTGGGTCAGCAGGCCGGCGGAGATCAGGGGTCGCGGCACATCGTAGGACTCTTCCTCGATGGAGGCTGGCACGCTCTTCAGCGACTCGAAGCGGGCTGTCAGGCTGGTGGGCGTCCTCGGGCCTCCTCCACCCCTGGGGCTGTCGTAGTTCAGCGGCACGGGCGTGGCGGGCTTGGGGATGTCGTAGGTCTCGAACTCACTGCCACTGGGAGTGGCAGCACTCCCGTTGTGGGACATCATGGCGGCTCCTAGGTTCTGGTAGATGCTTTGGTTGCTGTACAGCTGCTGCTGCTGCTGCTGCTGGGGTGTGCGGGGGCTGGCCCTTCCCGTGCCTGTCCCAGATCCTGGCGAGCAGTTGTAGATGTAGACATCACCGTGTCTCTGCGGGGTTATAACCTGCAAGAGAAATGGGAGATGAGACACGAGTACTACTACTATTACTACTACTACTACTCGGAGTAGTACCCACTCCCTCGCCCTCTCCCAGTCACTCGCTGGCTTATCGATTTTCCCGTCTGCCTGGCCTTTTCCGCTTCAGAAAAACACACCTGGGTGTGGCTGCCATTCCTCACCTGGTCGAGGCTACTGCTTCCTGCTCTTCTCTCCGCTAATTATCACATTTTGTGCAAGTGCAAGGTGCACTTGGTGCAAGGAGTATAGAAAAATGGAGTAAAAAAAACCGAAAGGTTCCGGCGTGGTTAGACGTCGCTCTACGGCGTATAAAACTCGACTGTCGCGTCTCTTGAAGCCTTCGTGGAAAGTCGGGAAATTCGCTGCGAACTACGTCCTAGTTTCGACGCCTGCGCAATGAGTTTCCTAGGAATACTGGGGCCCGGTTCAAGGCGGTTCAGTGTCAAGGTAAAGGACCCCACAAGGGCCAAAAACAAAAACAAAACAAGGCAGGCGGTGGTGGTGGAACGAACAGGAAGTCATTGCAGCTAGGTAGATGCCATAAAATCGAATACTGCCTAAGGTTGCTTTGTAGGAAAAGGGTTTTCCTACTTTATAGAGGAAAACTTCTTTGGTGTAGAAGAAAATGAGGCTTATTACAGCCTGACAGGGTAATTTCAGTCAGAAGCTTGAAATTCAGTGAAGGAGTCATTTCCGACCCCATAAATCATATATATTCTTGATCAGCATCAAAAACTGAATCGATCTGGGTACTTCCGGGAGAAAACAAATTTTTAGCCATTTTTTCAAAATTTTATAGGGGTTACATCATTAAAATTTTCAAAAATTGACAAAAATTTTAATACTTTAAAATGTTAATTTCAGTTAACAAATTAGTTATTCTAATAAAGACTAGCACAGAACATCTTTCCGATTTGAAATTAATGCATTTTTGGCTTAGTTATGATCGATTTTCATTATAGAAATTTCGGTTTCCCGAAGGTAGCTTCCATTCTTGTTATGGATGTTTTTGGTCTAGAAACAAATACTTACAAGGCTACTCCTACTTTATAAGTAAAATATCCTTAAGAATACCAGAAAATGAGTATATATCATTTGTTTTATAGACGCTCCTGCCTAGGAATAAATTCTTATAAGATTAAAGCCTCGCCAAAGTACTTCTCCTTTCCTCCTGTAATGCCAGAATAATTTTTTTTGGCCATAAAAAACGGATTAATGACTTAACTCATCGACTTTTTTAATAAAAAGTGCATTAGAGCCAGGGGTAGTATCGTAGCTACCCTCTGCACTCAATCTATTTTTAATATATTGGAATTAATGAAATTCCCAGCCATATGTTGGCTTTCTACCCGATGAATGATGAAATATTACCGCGGCAACATATGCCAAATTCATCAGTTTTAGCCGCAGGAGAGTGCCACGCACCACAGAAGGGCCACGCCCTCGAATAGAATCGATTCCTAATTAAGGAAACCGTTACGCAAGGGGTACCGTACCCCCGAGAGGATCGCTCTCTACCTGAAGTGCTGCCCTGTTTGGTTGCCTTTTGTCCAGGCCTTTGAAGTGCCAATTGACGCGTAACACGAGTCAACAAAATGCCAAAATAATAAAATAAGAGCGGTCCTAACATCCCTCCAAGCAGCTGCAGCTGCAACTTCGCTTCGGGCTGAGAGGAGGACCCGAAACCGAGCTCTGCGGGACGGACAGGGAGGCTGGCTGGACCTGGACCCTCTACTATCTTATCGGGGGAATCAGGGCAGCTGGCGGCATTTCTTGAGAGGAACTAGACCACCTGAAAGTCTCTGTTTGGCTGTGCCGTCTTCGAAATGGAACAAAGCCCAGCGGGGCTGATTGTCTTTGGTCTTCGGTCTTTATGGGTTTGGTTTCCTGGCGACCCACATGCTGGGCCCGACTTTCGCGTGACTTTCCTAGTTAGTGCAACTTTTGCCAGGCATCAACATACATATATCAAAGATTTGTGTATTTATGACACATTTGGGGCACTCTCCATGGGTTGGGCCGCCGCCAGGTTCAGCTTTCCTCGTTTCTACTTCTTCTTTTAATGGCCGACCGTTTGAATTCAGCGCTTGTTATGAGTAATTCCAGATTCTGGCTGTGTAATAGTCTTCACTACACGTTCTCGTTTAAATTCCAGACCCGAAAACAGTAGCAACCAGAGATTGTCATCTCCTGGCCACATACGCAGCTTGTTCCCTGCATTTCAATGCTACCTTCAGCACATCATTCGGAGAGCTGCCCCCCGTGGATACTCCGCTGTATATAACGAAGAAAGAACGGGGTTCTTTCCTTCAAACTGCTTACTAAATTTCAGCATTTTATCACGTACCAAGCGTCAAAAGAAATAAATACGGAAAATGTTAATTATCGCGGGAGGAGAAAGAAGGAAAGACTATGGTCTTTCTCCAAAGGGATCGGGAGAGGATCTTCTCGGGTTAGGCTGTGGCCAACAAAGGAGATGGTTTCCAAGACGAAGACGACGACCTTGCTTGGCATCGTGGCAAAGTTTTCCCCGCTTTCTCAGCGAATCCGCATTGCCCGGCTGCAGCTCCAGCTCCAAAGCGGAATCCTCGCCAGTTTCCGACTTTGGTCACGGACAAATCTCTGCAGAATCCCAAATACCAAATACATAAAACAGAAAATGAAAAAAAGAGTTATTGTGGCTGCATTTTTCGCCATTTTTGGGCAGTAAAAATAAAAATGACATGTTTTGCTCAAACGCAGAGCCGAGGAGAGCCTCCTTCTCGCTCGTTTTGGCTCTGGCCATAAATCTCCATTGGCCATTGGCCAGTGGCCACCTGACTTGGACTTGGCTTGGACTTTATGCGAGGTGCGTGACGAGGTGGCCGGAGGAGGAGGAGGCGGAGGTGATACCGACTCGTTTGTGGGTTTAAGGAACTTGAAATTGTCACACAGCATTTGTATCTGTATCTGGCGGGTTGGCTAACGGTGGAGGCGGCTTTTTCCTAGCCACAAGAAGTGGTGTCTACGTGTGGGATGCCCACAGTACGGATATATGTGGAGGCCACTGCCCAGCGATTGCGCAACTTTTAGCGAAGCCAGACATTTCCGTTCTCAATTAGCTCGAAGCCTGTGGAATGTCGCCTACTTAATAGCTAATTCATTGGCTTAGCAGATTTGGTAGCTCTAAATTCAATAATTTCTCTTCAAGTGTCTATCATCTTAAGCTGTCTTCATATCTACTAGCCTTTCTCATCGATTCACACCTCTTAAGCATTCACTTGTTTTCGGTCTCCATATCATTGATTATCTTTATCCATCAGTTCCAAATCATTCCTGGCATAGATTCCCTCGCAAACACCTAGCCACCGCCGAAAATGGGTCAACGAGAGACTCCACTCTGTCGGGGGAATCTCTCTCCCACTTGAGGCATCCGTATGATTCGGTCAAGTGCATGTCCAATCCGATCCGTACATTCCCCACATGGCTTTTGACGCCTTCGAGTGGCGGGAGCGAGATGGGGAGAGAGGTTTTCCCAAAAGTCAATAAAAATCGAACAGCAACAAAAGCTTTTATGGCGAAAGGTTTCTCTTTGAGATCTTCAACTGCAATGCTATCCCAGAGCAATTTGCAGAGCTCCTCCCCCTCTCCGGCAACATTTGAATTTGAATTTATGGTTTCACTTGCCTCCAGTTAAGATTGATAGCTGCCGATAATGCGAGGAAATGTTTACGACTCTGTAATTTGGGTTTCATTTTATTTGATTTGCCTGCGAGTCAGTCAGTTAGTCAGTTTGTCAGTCAGTTAGTCAGTTAGTCAGTGGCCAGTGGCCAGGGAAAGCGAAAGTCATCGCCGAGTCCCAGTCCCATCATCCCGCCGTGGATGGTGGGCGTACGTCCATCTCGAACGCCAAAGGTCAGCGGGCTTTAAGCCAAGTCTGGTGTCTGACGGGGCCTGGTGTGTGTGCTAATGATCAGTTTGGTCAATTAATTTGATCCGTTGTGCAAGCAAAGACTTTGATTGGAAGAGGGGCTGGGCTCTTGAAGATATCTCATCTGAGAACGAGCCGGGGCCCGGGCAACTTTGTAGCAGCCTGCCACATCCTGTTATCCCAGGCAGTAGCTGGCTTTCCATCATTTATTGATCTTCCGATCCACAAATTGTTCGTTTCCTTTAATTTCCAAATCAAATCGAATCAAAGTGAGAGAAATGCAAATAAAACGCATGTCCAGCTGACAAATTGGCGAGTTACGAGCTCGGGGCGGGAGACCAAAACCGAAACCGAAACCCGTTGGACAGCTGCCCCGTTGGACTCCGAGAGGCTAAGGCCAGCCATGAACCGAGAGGATCGGCTCTGCCACAACTCTTATTAATTGCACAATTACGACACGCAGTTGATGTGCGGGGAGCGGATCCACTGGGCGGCAGAGATGCAGATGGCGGAGATGCAGATGAATGGACCATGGACCGGGGACCCCTCAGAGCGTAATGATGGAGCGTTGGAACGAACCGAAGGAGCCGAGAAATTACTTTCTTTCACTTTCCCGACAAATATCATAATTCAGTAGGCACTGCCAGAGAGGCACTACCGCCAGAGAATGCAAAAGTGGCCAAAAAACAGAAATGAAATCAATTAAGAGCCCTGCGGCGGAGTCCGGCCAAGCGGAAAATTAAGAAATTGACAAGCCAGCCGGGACGAGAACGGATGAGACTGCAGGAGGACCTACCTTGTTCGGCGAGACGTGCCAAGATCTCCGCGTGCCACGGCCCTGCGCTGACGTTGACTCCGCTCCCGGACCGCCGCTGGACGAGGCTGAGGCTGCGCTGATGATGGATCCATTCTCGTAGATCTCCGCCGAGCAGATGGAGCTGTTCAGAGTGGCTGTGCTGGCGGCCAGCGAGGGTATGGGTGAGCTGGCCGGCGACGGAGAGAAGCAGCCGGAGTCGTAAGAGTTCTGGATGCGCAGACGGTTGCCCGGACAAAGGCCCTGTAAATGGATATTAAAGAAAAAAGATTATGAATATAGAAGAATTTATTAATTGATATTATTAAATATACAAGTGCTTAGCCCGCCTGTACCTCGACTGGACTCCCCTTGATTACTCAACACCATCGCCCATAAATGGCGACTGGTGTGTGGACTCATACTCATTGATCTCAATTGGTTTTGATTGGCTTTTAATCAACTTCAATGCTGTATGAATTATTAATGAAAAACACAAATATACAACTGTATAAATCGCACGAAAATGCAATAAAAAGCTCTGAGCTATGGCAATATTTCTCTGTGCAATGTTTATTTTTAATTGCTAGCCACATCTCACATCAAGTCGCGTCAGTTTACTTCACAAAATTCCTCCGCAACGCTATGTAATTTTTCTCCAAAGAAATATGTGCCAAACATCAAAAAATCGGACAGAAAATCTTGTCAACATGTGTTTCAGCTTGAAAAAGTTGCTTTTTCGTTGACTTTTTGGCTGTAAATATTTATGCCACACTTTGTTGTTGCTCTGCAGCTCTCGACACTCAATTGGCTGCCGTTTTTGGGTTAATTGTTTCCATTAAAAAGCCGTGGCTACTTTTTAATTAGCGACAATTGGCCCGCACTACAGAGAGTAGCCATGTCGTAGCCATAGGTATCGGTATCCATATCGCTCCGAGCTCTAGTGATTTCCATTTTGATATATGTTTTGACACCATATCATCACTGATCGGAGCGGCGGTCAGGCGGCGCCAATTGAGTTGTTAATTGAACGAACAACGTGCAGAAATTTTTAAATTTTTTGCCCAGCTTTGAAAAGTGTTTTGAGATCTGGCGATTGGATTGTGGGTTGTCGTGGGGGGGTTGGCCAGTCCCAAGGCTGCCTGGGGCGCTGCGATAATTAGCAAAAAATCGGAAATTGAGGCCACAACAGTCTCAGAAACTTTATCTATGGGTGCGTTTGATAAATGGTATATAGAGGGGAAAGTATGAGTGGAAAATGGGTCACGGTTTACTTCTTTTACAATGTAAACAACTCTTTGGCAGAGTAATATTCCTTCCCTGAAAGAACTCATCATTCCATAAACATTTCCCATTTCTCTGCTGACTTCTTGAGAGTTTAAACATGTATTTCCCTGCTCTGTTTGAGTATCACTTCGGTTTGCCTTCGAAATCGGAGCAAACAACTTCGACCGCCTCTCTTTATCTTTATCCAGAGATAGTGTTGTGTGCACTGTGGTAATCTTGGGTAATGGTTATGCTCACGCCCCCTCCCTGATGATTATGATTATTACATCGCTGCAGCCACAATTAAAGTGCCAAAAATGTGTAATTTATAAGACCCACAGACCCTCGGGAAGGGGTGGTGTTATATGGGGGCCTGGAATTCCCGCATGCACTAAGCCACGTGCCCTCAATAATGATGATGATGATGACGAGGCTTTCCAGCTTCCCGGCATCTCGCTTTGGACTCCAGACAAAACAAAAACAATTACAGAAAATTAAATTAAAAATTTAAATGAGTTTTTTCTAGTCTCCGGATCGGAATGAAATGGAAAAACTTATGCAAATGCTTTCGATTGCTTAATTACGAATGCAGACAGAGCCCAGACGCAATCAGGGATAAGTTAAGAACCAAAACAAGAAGGGAAAGAAGAACGAGAGACTCTAAGGGGAAGGCGTTTCCCTGTTAGCCCTGATGAAGATTCTCCTCCATCTCCTCCGAGACCCAACTCACCTGTCGGTTCCGCAGGGAGCAGAGCCACCAGCCCTCTATGCCCTCCGTGTCCTGCTCGATGACGGTGAGGATGTCGCCCTTCTTGAAGGGCAGCTCGTCCGGCGTGTCTGCATAATTATCGTAAATGGCCTTGGCATAAAGTTTCTGCAAATAAATCAAAGCAAAAGATGCAACAATTAATGTGTATTCTTATATTATCAGAGAGGCCCTGTTTTTTGGACTTCTGAGAAGCCGCAAAACCACAAATTTTCAATGGAATTTCAAAGAAGATTCGGATCGGATCCCCCTGCCCTGACTTTGACTTCCATCATTCATAAGAAGAGCGCTCCTGGCCTCGCGTTTTGCTCTGCTTTCATGTTTTATGTTTTTAGCATTTTATGGTAGCGAATTTTGTGGCTTAAAAAGAATGCAAAAAACTGCAGAATCCCAAACAAAAAATACAAATAATAGAGAGCAAGAGAGAGAAACAATGGGATTTGGTTTTTGCTGTTGTTTTTTTTTCGTTTGCTTCATTAGTTTAGCTGGAATTTCAGGTCAACTTTTTTGGGTAGGTTCTCCTTTATCCGCCTTTGTGTTTGTGTTTGCCTCTCGGTGGTTAGAGAGCCTGGCATGTGGACGCACAGTCGGGGTCAGGGGGTTAGCTATCAAGGATCTGAGTGATGGGTATTGAAAATAAGAGACTTCTGCTTTCTAGGGATTGGTAGCATCTGCATGGACCTTAAGATTCAAAGCCCTTGACAGCGTAAAGCCACCTTACATAAATATGGATTTTTGTAAGCACCACGATTTGTAGATTTCGTTTTTTTACTCCTGATTAGAAGCTCTAAGCGGGTATCACTCCCCGGAACATAACATAAAGAGCTCTGGGAACTATCAACCCACAATTGAAGCACTTTTCCATGTGACTAACTCAATGACCACGACTGTGAATGCCTTCGGGACAAACGTTTTGATTTGCTTTTCTTCCGCTCAATGAATGTGTAATTGCCGGTGTGTGTGTGTGCCAGTGGTTAGGAGCTAAGAGCGTGGTGCTTTTAATTTCGCCACCGCAACGTATAAAGAAATCCAAAAACAAAAAGTAGGAAATCGAGCCGTGACTACTCCTTACCTCCTTCACCTTTTTTGACCCATTCCACTCCTTGCTCTTTACCCCATTCCCTACACAGATCAAAATATTCTAAGAGATTGTATTTCAATTGGGAATTTATGCACAAAAAATAATAGAAAATTGTTTAAATTAAAAAGATGTAAAAAAAAAAAATAGAGGCAACCTAAAAATACATTCAAAAGAGAGTCATATGAATCTTTCTCATAGGTATCTTAGCTACCAACTTGGATCTGTTGGAAATTTTAGTTCGAAGCAAGCGGTAAGAGTAAGTCACTTAAAGAAAGCCTTGGTATATCTCGAACCTAAAGAAGATTCATAATAACTCTGTATATTTTATTTTATAAACGGAGTAAGTATATCCCACATATCATTACCCCAATTATTCTCAGTGCACAGAGAGAGGAAGCCAGCGAGCGATTACAATATCGAGCGTTCAATCGCTGCTGAACTTTCAACCCGCGACTCGGGCCTCCGATACCGCCACTTCACGTGTCCAGGTGAGCGGAGTGTGGTTTCGAAACCCGTTTTCTTTTTTTTACCTGGCCCACCGCCAGCTATTCATTCTACTCTTCAATTTCGAAAGCGCGGCTGGAAGCGAGAAATGTTCAAATGTCAAAAGAAAAATGAGCGCACTTGAAGTTCATGTGCGCGGAGTGACACTTGGCTCGACTCGGATCTCAGATGTTTGCTGGGATTGAAGACTTCCCCGTGGATGAGACCTGCTTTCTTTGTGGCCATCTCTCCCCCTCTCCCCTTTTAACACGACGCTAATTGAAGGGGCAAATATTTGAAGGCGAGAATTGGAAGATTTGAAGTTCCGCCTGCGTCTGAGGTTGACTTGTGGTAAAAATTAGGGGCCTTTTACAGTTGTTTGTCTGTCTGTTTGTTTGGGCGGACTTTAATTGGTTTGCTCAGTGCATTCCTCTGAGAAATGAAAGAGTTCCCAACTCCACCACTCAATCTCAATCGCAATCTCTATCTCCGAGTCAAACGCTGTCATAAATCACCGAAAACCGATTTACATGTTCCATGGATTTTTAAATAAAAATAATTTCAACCCCAGGCCAACTTCTCTGGGTTTTTGTAGAAGTAAAGGAGTTGTTTTTAATGACGGTTCGCAGCTAATCCCCTTCTCAAAGAGTCGGCAAATTTTTTAGCAAAACAAACTCAGAGCTCAGCTCAAGTTATTTATGTATTCCAGGAGTAGCTGCGATCGGCGATGTCTTGAACATTCAATTACTCAAACCCGACATTTTTTGTTTTGTCTTTTTGCACATAAATAACCGCCGAGACGCAGTAGAGTTTTTTAAGGGGAAAAAGCGAAGAAGCCGCCAATAAACAGCTTAATGAGCACTCAAAAATCAACAAAACTTTGGCTACTCCGACACAAGATGACAATTGGTTTTATCCAGTGGTCGTTAACCGGATTAATGGAGCAGGGAACTGTCTCCGCACAGTCCAATCATTTTCGATGGCCTGGCAATAATTTCAAATAGAAATGTGGGCTGATAACCCCGGGCCCAACCCCTCGGTAGTCGCTGATAAAACAGCAAATAGTCTAAAGTTAAGCGAAGCGCTCTCGCGTGACAGATAATATTTTTTGGCAATTTTAATTAACTGAATTTGACGAAAAATGAAACGAAAAGAAAAGGAATTGTGTGAAAAATGAAAAGTAAAGAAGAGGAATTTGACGAGAAATTAAAAAGAGGAGTGGAGATATTGGAATTTGGCTTCTAAGGGAACTATCAAGAAGGTGGGTTCCTAAATCTTTTAAATTGTATTATAATATATTTGATATCTCTCTAACTGGTTACTTTTAATGGCTTAACAAATTACTGCAATTCCGCATAGCCTTGTTCTCCGCCCCATTTACCAGTTTCGGATATAAATAGATACTGATGTGACTCCACAGAATGTTTGCTAACATTTAGTCAGCTCTATCAGCCATATCTGTGCAATATTTCACACAAGACCTCTACTCTCCCTCTGCCACATTTGCATTTTCACAGTGACTTGACCACATATCTATTTCTATATTTTAGCAGCCCTCGAACGCGTCACTTTTCATCGGACTTTGGACCTTGGCTTTGGGTTATGAATTATTAAAGGTTTCCTGAGAGTTACGGAACGTAGAAATGATACAAGAAATACAGTTTTTTAGGGTTACTTCTATAATAAAACGCCATATGTCGTTGTCGTCGCGTTGAACTGGTTTCCTTTTGCCGTCTCAGTGCGAAAATAAACAAAATGTTTACTGCTCTTTTTGGCGGCGGCCTTTTCCTCACATTTCGTCAGCAAACTTGTGTGTGCCAAAAAATAAAGAATACAAAATGGAAGGGAAGCCGAACCTTGAATACCCTTGAAAAATGCAATACAAAATTGGTCATAACTAAGCCAAAAATGTATCAATTTTAAATCGGAAAGCTGTTCTGTGCTAGTTTTTATTGGGGTAATTAATTTGTATCGTAAATTTAACATTTTAAAATATTAAAATTTTTGCCAATTTTTGACAATTTTAATGATGTAACCCCTTATCAAATTTTGAA
>JAEIIH010035906.1:16127-42166 GCA_018904745.1 Drosophila orosa
AAATTTTTGCCAATTTTTGACAATTTTAATGATGTAACCCCTTATCAAATTTTGAAAAAAATGACTAAAAATTAGTTTTCTTCCGGAAGTATCTAGATCGATTCAGTTTTTGATGCTGATCAAGAATATATATGATTTATAGGGTCGGAAATGACTCCTTCACTGAATTTCAAGCTTTTAACTAAAATAATGATACCCTGCAAAGCCAAGAGAAGCAATCCATATAAAATGTGGTGTGACAATAAAACTTGAAGCAAGTCAGCGAGCAGAGAAACACGTTCCAAGACGGAGACTGGGTCGAAATCGGATTCGGAATCGGTGGGGATATTGACGCTGAGCAGCATTGACAAGTGCATGGAGCTGCTCCGTCAGATGTCCACCCGGGTCAGCACTTGGCGACCGTGCACTTCACTGACTCTGCCCCCACATTAACAATAGATTCTTTCTGCCCGGACAGGCACAAGTCAATTGCAATTGCATTCCAAAGACGTCGCCTCCCTAATTCAATTTGCATTGCTCAGTTACCTCAACTCGGGCTTTAGTTTATATTTATATAGTATGGTATATATGGAAGAGCAAAGGGTAATTCAATTGGGCAAGTGAACTCTGTCAATAAAGAGAGTTATAGAAGCAAGAAAGAGTAGTTTAAGCAAAGCTTTGAGACTTATATTTAAATAAGAAATAAATAAAGTTCCGTATTATAATCTAATTTAAGCTTTAAGGGGTATAAAAACGTAAATCTAACATGAGAGAATGCATAAGAAAATGCTTATAGGCTAGAAAAATAATATAAGTGCTGCCAAAACATGGAACTTGCTTCTTTATGGTCCATGTTAATCATCCAATCTTCCTCAAATTGCAAATATTTATTAATAAAAAATAAATGTACATAAAAATGCCCTAAATTGTGAGCTTAACGTGGCCAATTCGGTGAAATGAGTCACAAAAGCCGGCGTCAAAGCAAACATATGCCAATTCAATTAGCTTGGGCAAGACTTCTGTACAAAAACCGAGCGAAATAACACAAAGGAAAATAACTGTTGACTTTAAATATTAAAGAACAAATAAAACGGAATCTACACACACGAAAATAATGTATTGTGCCGACCTTCGCGGCAATTTCGAGGGAAAAACGCAAAAACGTTGCAAAATTACTTCCCCGAGAGAGAAATAAAAAAAAACCCAACCAGTTAACATTCAATTGTGGCAAAGTGAATCAGTCGAACGAAACAAACGAACAAAATCAATTTTCGAGCGTGTCTGTAAGGCATCAGCTTTCAGCTATTGTAAGCACTTATCCGCATTTATTTTAAGGCCTCAGAATGTGTATTTTATAATGAATATGCATGCAAGTACGATAGCAAACAACCCATAAAAACCATTGCACAGAAGATCAATCATTTGATAAAAACAAAACTCGAATTAACAGTCAAGCATGCTCAAAACATTAAGTAATAAAAAATATAATAACGCAAAAACAAGAAGAAATGTCCCCCCAAGGCAATAAAAGAACTCTGAAAGAGAAACCCCGAAAATAAAAGATGCATAAAACGGAGGAAATTAAAACCATTTTGGAGCCATGCAATTTGCTCAACAGCTCGTTCATTCATTCAATCATCTCCCTCGAGCGTCTTACAAGATTTATTTTACAAACTTTGTCTCCTACTCCGGACTCTGTCATTAAGTTCCATTTACCAGACTCTGGCGTAGGAATACCCCGGACGTGACTCATGGCTGAGGAATGGCCGACGCCGAGGTGATGATCGGGTTTGCTCTCGCGGCCTTTTGTTAACTCTTCTTTTCTTCTAACCAGTTTCCACTTTTGGGTAAGAGGATCAAATCTCCCACGTGAAAGCCGCCTTGAACTTTGGATGATGAACAAACTGTAGCATCCGAGGGCACTCCGATGATGGATTACAGTTTGGGAACTATTTTGGGCTCAAGGGGAGGAGGCAGGCAAATCGAAAGTGAGCTGACAGACGCATCTCTGAGTTGGGTAAACAAATGAGGTGTCTCAATAAGGGGTTTCCCACGAACAGCCACTCACTGATAAGTAATTACAAGGGTTGGGCAATCCCCCGCACCTCAAAGAACTCAAGAACTCGTAGAACCGTCATAGATATCGATCGCTCAGCCAGAGACAGCGTATAGAAGGCAATCGGCAATTTCGTAACATGAATTTAAGTGCTTCTGACATTATGAGAGAGCGAGGAAGACCGCTGAAATCGCTCCTCGTTTAGCAACTCCGGTAGCCCATCTCCGCCTGGCACCAGCCGCAAATGGGCCCATTAAGTGGCTTAAGGCGGAAGGTGCTGCTGGACTCACTAGCCCCACTTATGGCTGGCATGTACATGTAACTTTTATTGCTCGGTTACGACCAGTTCCTTATCTGGCGAGGCCAGGAGAAGGCGGAGAGAGTGCGAATTATCAGTCACTCCTAGGGCTGAGGCTGCGGTTGAGGCTGAAACTGAGGCCAATTGGCCATTGTTTATTCCCTGTAAACACGGCCCGCTCAGGGTTCTACGACTTCTGAAGGACTGCGACTCCGACTTGGCGGCAATTAGTCAAGCCTTCTCCTTTTAAGGGCTGAGCCTTGGGCCCGGGGAACGTGACATGTCAGATTTGTAATTCATAAATGTCACTCCATCTTGTGCACGTCTGGAAAACAAACAAAGCGCTCTCCTGGCTGACCCTGCGAGTGCCAGGCTCCGCCTGTTCTGGTCATGTTTACATGCCACCTTGTCTCCTTATCACCTTCTCGACTCGCAGCACGTTTCTCCAGCTTGGAAAGTGCAAAAGAGTGCAAAAGGCCTCTGTACATTTCACCTGCAATTATTTGAATTCATTATCTTCACTCTAGACTGTGCGACGAGTCCATAACTCAGTTGGCCTATAATCCATTTGGCCGGAATGACGGCCAGTGTGTTCGCTTGGCAGCACATGACTCTGTTAACTGTTAGATAACGACAGGTGAGTGAGCAAAGGCCTGTGAACTGAACGCAACTCGAGTGTCGAATGCGAATAGATAAAATAACTAAGCAGCCCAACAGCACACACAAAAAGCGAAAGTTTTTCTTCTTCGCTGAGTTGGTTTAAGCGACTTGATATGCCGGAAAAATGAAGACAATTACTGGAGGGATAATGGTACCTTAAGTATATTATATATTACTTACAACTAGCTGCCCCTCTATACTCCTTCCTAACAAAAAAACCATTTCCAATCAGCCAAATACAGTCCCCTCTTCCCTGGACCTTAACCTTGCCACATTCATCAATTCACAACTGGACAGGAACCCAAGACAGACATAGCCTCGGCAACCTGTTGAACAAATTTGAATGCGAAAAATGTTTGCACAACTTGAGCGCTGAAATAAATTAGCAAGCTTACGAGGTGCCAGTCTGGAGAGGAGCGGAGCAGAGGGAGTCTGGTCAAAACTTGCATATGCAAATGCAAATGCACTCACTCCCATTACCAGTCCAGCCCCAGTCCCAGCCCCAGTCCGGACCGGCCGGCACTCAATATTCTGGGCTGTTGTGGTTATTAAGCTTGAAATTAAATAAACAACAACGGCTAATTACCAGAGTCGTGTCTCGGGCATGTTCATGGGCAGCAGCAGCGAGGAGCTAGCAGCCGGAGGACACTTGTTCCCCGGCCTAACAGTCGCTGACACAAAGTATTCCAGTAATTGAAGGGAGTCGGAGTCGGAGCTGGAGTTGGAGTTGGATCCATCCATCACAGACACGCCGAGGAAGAGAGAGGGAGGCTGGGACTTGGACACAGGTGAGATTAAAATAAATGTGCTCCAAATGCGCACAAATGCGAAAAGTAATTGACGCCGTCTGGAGTTGTAGAGCTCTAGGGGTCTCTTCTCTCCGCAGACCGGTTCGGTTCTCAGCTTAGATTTCAAAATGCAAACAGCGGAAAACATTCGAAGATGGGTTTCCTGCCTTCTCTGGCCTTGCCTCGGATGTCTGTGGGCCGGAGATGGGCGCGTGACTGGAACTAATGGCCAAGAAAATGGGGGCACGGACATATCCCCCCAGGATCATCTCTCACGCTCGCATCTCTATGATGGAACC
The DNA here is from genome assembly GCA_018904745.1 of Drosophila orosa. Classification (NCBI taxonomy): domain Eukaryota; kingdom Metazoa; phylum Arthropoda; class Insecta; order Diptera; family Drosophilidae; genus Drosophila; species Drosophila orosa. Next base: position 20,208 of record JAEIIH010035906.1, read on the forward strand.
TTTAGAAGGAGCAAGGGTTTATTAGCATGCCGCTGACTGATGGCAATTAATAGTTCCCCAGAGGAGTCCCTTGGCATCCTTTGGCAGGGACGTGCGCTTGACTGAAGGCCGCAATTAAGGGCAGGCCAAGAGCTGGGGGCCACGGATTAGCCCTCAGACCGATGGCCTGCCGCATGCGTGGCCAATTCAATCAGTTATTAATAGTCCTGGCCTGGCAGACAATTGATTGAAAGGAGACTCTATAAATTCTCTGTGGCCAAGACCACCACGCACGTTGGTAGTGTCTTCTTATCGGGGCAGCCTTGCAGGAGAGGCCACTCCACGCGGATAAGGGCAAGTCCAGGGCTATCGCCGAAACAATTCCACACAACCGAAATCTAATCAACCTTAATTGAGCGTCACACCGAACCCCAAGCAAGACCCTATATCTTCAGGGAAACTAAAAACAAATCCAAAGATAAGAGCCGAAAGGAGCGGCCCGCCCTTATTATTAATTAAGATTGTGTCAGGGGAGGTCTTGCTTTCTTTCTCAGTCTCGGGGGTTATCTTCGGGATAACTGCAGCACAGACTCCCCGAGGGACATCTATCGAGCGCTCCTTGTGCTCTCCCTGATTAAGTGGGCGCCCCACCGATCCGTCTAGACGGAGAACATATATCTGCCTCAACGCTTCGACACTTCAAGTGACTCTGACTGCGACTCTGACTCTGGGAAATTGATTAGAATTAATGTCCGCGTGTGGCGACAAGAAGTTGATTGAGTGACTCCCGGGCGCCTGATGGAAATATATGGCAGCATAAATCTATTGATCAACTTTTGGCTGCACTTCTCTTAAGGCATTTACAGAAACCAGTTGAAGTAGAGGGGTAGAGGCTTGCATTCCACACTTTAATCAGTTGGAATGTTTTAAGTAGGCTTAAATTAACTCAAATTGATCTGTAATTATGACTGAGATCTTGGCAAGGAATGTTAAGAGAGGCTAAACTGGAGGTTTATCCTAGACTTTAACTACATCTTATGGAGTTCTTTTAGGTTCACTCCCAGAGCCCGTGTCGGAGCCTGAAATCTAATCTCTCTGATGCTATCTAATCGAAGCTACTCAGAACGAAAGCCAAAAATATCCGAAGGGAATCACACTTGGATTCCATGTCACGATGGTGAGCTCATGTTTTCGTTAATTTTCAACAGGAACACTTAAGCACGGGGCTCTAAGCACCAGGAGTTATCACGACACGGCGATATCTCACCTGTGCCGTAAACTGGCACATCAAACGGTGTCGCTCTGCCAGGTGATAACGAATGCGAATTGCGGAAATTTCAGCTGCCACAGAGGGGCTGTGAGAGATGCGTTACAGTTTGCCCGGGGAGATGCAACTGTCACAGCGGAGAGATAGCCTCAACGGCTGAGATCCCGATCCCGGCTATCTACTAACCGTTTTGATGTGAATGCGCCGCGAGACGGGCACATCGTAGTCCAGGTCCGCATTGGTGGCGTTGGAGCTGCAGCAGGAGGCTGACATCGAGATGGAGGATGAGCTCTGCTTGTCCAGCATGGCGGCGATGCAATCTGGCCTGGTGTGTTGATGAGTTGGGGCTGACACTGAGATCTCAGGCGGACCAGAGCTTAGCTGGACATGGCGGCGATGGAGCCACTATCGAGACTTTTAGATATATTTAATCCAGGACAATATAAATAAAGTATCTCGACGTGGGTTCGGTTCGCGCGCTGTCTATCTGCCACTTGTATCTCCTCCTCACTTCACTCTGTTCACTCTGCTTGTTTATCTGCGCTGAGCTCGCATCTGCATATGTATCTTGTATCTTTGTATCTTTGTATCTGCTACTTCGCCGAATCAGCTATAATTTCAAGTTTAGCCGCGGGGCAAAAGCCAAAAAATCCGCAAAGCCGAAAAACAAAAGACGCTACGCGAACAAGCCACAAACTTAGCAAAAGTCTCGCACTCGCACTCGCACTCGCATTCGCATTTCTCTAAGTATTTTCTGTCTGACAGTATCTCGCGAATCTCGGGAAGCGCTTCACTCTCGACGTGGTCCGCACCGCAGCAGGCAACTTCGTAAACTGACTCGGGCATCGGAACCCGCTGCGCAGCTCTGCCTCAGTCTGCCCTCGTCAGCTGTGCCGGCTCGGGTCTTGCCACTTCGGCTGCACTCGTCCCTCACGTGCGATATTCGGCGTGTAGCGAAGTTATATCGTAAAGGTCTTGGAAAATAGGGATTTTGGAAGAAACTAGCTAGTCTAGCGATTGGAGGGACTTTGCTGGAGTCAAGGGTTAGAATAGCTGAGTTCTGATAGAGAATTGGGAGAAATGGGAACTGCTACTCTCTCATTTTCGATTTGCATCGACTGTTGCCTTTATCTCCAGGTTAATGTAGGGGAAAAATCGTTTTAAAAAGGTCAAGATGTCTTTGAGAATATGTATTTTGGGGGAAACTAGCCAGTCTAGAGAATAAAGGGACTTTGCAGGAGTCAAAGGATAGATTATGCAAGAGTTCTGAAACAGAAATTGGAACTGCGAATTGCCCCATCATCTGCACTGTTCCGCCTTCGATTTTGCATTGACTGCAGCCTTTATCTCCAAGTTAATGTAGGGGAAATACCTTTTTAGCAAAGAAAATAAATGAATACAAATATTTATAATATTATTATTAGAGAAATTGGAACTGGGAGCTGCCCCATTTTCTGTTCCGTCTTCGATTTGCATCGACTATTGCCTTTATCTCCAAGTTATTGTAGTGGAAATGCCTTTTTAGCAGGGAAAATAAATACTAAAAAATATTTATACGTTTATAAAAAAGTAAGAAATCAAACTGCTACAGAAAATACTAGAGTTAATCTTCGAATTACAAGAATTTTATTCATAAAGACACCAATTCTACAGAATAGTGAACTTAAAGAGGAAAAAGTATATAATTAGAGAGTTAATGGAAGATAATTCTTGCCAAGGAATTCCTGTGGATAAATCATTATGATATTGACCTTAAGTATGCTTCTAAGTGTTTCCTAATCAATAAGGCAATACTCAAGTGTTTAGCACTAAGCACAAGTTTAGCACTTTAGCACAAGTACCATTAAATTCCCAGGGCTACGTTGACTACCCAGAAAAGATGATGATCTAGCACAATGCCTCACCCACCGATCCAATGGCCACATATCTCCGACATGTCTATCTATTCCATATTCCAAGCTCATGTATCGAGTTCTCCTGGGCTCGAGTTGACTGCCCCCATGTGGTATCTGGTCATATCTGGTTGCAGTTGCTATTTGGCTATGACAAACATTTCGATATGCATCCAACCCAATTCGATTGAGAGAGAACCCGATGCTTGGCATATCAAGTGCAGACGTTCTTCGAGAGCTCTCCCCCCGAAAGCTCAATTAGCCAGAAGATGTGAACCCAAGCTCATGTTACCCGCCTCGGGAATGAATAATATGGAACAGTAGCTGTGTTGTCTGCCAGAACCCAGCTGTCCAAACACATTTGTGTACCTCTCTCGAGGGCACTGCGCCCCGAAAATAATGCACAGAAGGAATAAGAACCCCAGACAAAGCTGAAGCCCTCCTCAACAAGTCAGCGCTGAAGGTCAGGCGGCAACCCGTTCTTTACTGAAAGGAAGGAAGTTGTTGTTACCCAAACCCGGACCCAGCCCATCCCCTGCAATCTGTGTCTGTGCAGCTGCAGTGTTCTGTGCCGGCTGAATGTGACATTTGACATGATTTGCGTGCCAAGTGCCACGCCCACATCAGCACGTCAAGAGCCACGTCAAGAGCTGTGACTGCGACTGAGTTGGAGTGGAGACAGGCCAAGGCGACGGCAAAATTGGAGAATCAACAGAGAGGCGGCTTCGGCGACCCCCAGCGAAAAACGAACTCATTGAATTGAGTTTTATTGTCACTTTCGTTTGGGGAGTGGATCTCTGATTTAATTTAATTCTCGGCTGAGCCACATTTTATTTGATTTCCCAAACACTTCAAAGCGCTTTCCATCGATTTGTGTTCTTATCTAAAATGGACAAGTCGTAAAGAGTTTCGAACAGCAGTTTATTTTTCCATGGAGCGTCGTCGTGGGCTTCTCGAATTTCATACATCTCTCGACATGAAAGTTTGTCCATCAAATTTGCATAGAAATGGGTCTGCTCCTCCTCCCAGCTGTGTCTCCCTAGCATGTGCATTATCCTGCTGTACAGTCATTATCATTATCCTTCGTTTGTTTTCGTTTTCGGTCCTCACTGGATCTTTTTGTCGCAGTCACGCTCGGCCAACCGGTTTCCCAAAATCCCGAGATGAGTTGCGTCCGAAAACCCACCCGCATTCCGCATTCCGCATTTAGAATTCCAGAGAATTAGTCGGCAATTTTGAACAATTTGGTTCCTCTTAGGGTTAGAAAAATATATATTTAGGGGCAAACAAAGGACAGCCGAGTGACCAGAAGGGGACAACACACACACACAGCCAGATGTAAGTCCCACTTAATTGGCTCGTTAGGGGGCTCAGAGCACATAGATTTCTATAAATGGTGGAGATTTTAGAGTTCCAAGTACTAGGGATTTATATGAAGAGGAATATATAAGTATTCCATTTAAAATCGTAAGTATTGAAATTTTATATCTATATTATTATTATAATTTTTTGGCAACTGAAATATAATGAAGCCATGAAGAAACCCGACCCGCTAAGACCATCTAGGGCTTTAAAATAAATAAAACTCTAGGTAAATTTCCATTTTGTAGCTCACTGAACAAATTAAAAGCTATATTTTCGGTGTGTGTCACCTACCTTTTGGCATTCTTTTGGAACAATTTCGGCGCGAGATATGCAAATGTAAGATGACTTGGCTCCATGCCCGCTCGATTCATTCATAACACCTCGTAAACATCGTAGCATTGTAACATGGTTTCCATTTGCCATTTAGAAGCTGAATAAATAATGTATGTAAATCAGACCACGTCTGAATATAATACATATATACACCCGCGTAAATATATGTTTATGCCTCGCTATCATAAATTCGCTTGCGTAAATTGGGAAAAGCAGAATTGTAGGCGTCACATGGCTTCTTTATCTAAATGATTTTGTTTTTCCCTTCGGCAGTTGCCAAGGGCCCATGGCAAAATGGATATTTGTTGGTTGGGAATTATGGCACCTGACCCAGCCCCATCTCCACACATCAGAGCAGTCGTCTATGGCAATATTTGTGGACTGCTAATTGAGCCATTTGTCTGGGGGAACAAATATATTTTTATTGCACACTTTTTCGTATAGAAAGTCACCCCTCTAGTGTCCCCTGGGATGGGGGAGAAAATGGGAAAGCAATTGATTTGTCACTTTATGTGAGAGACAATGGCCAGGCAGATGTGCCAACTAATCGCAGAGTGTCCATTAACGAGACCTACAAGTACAGATCAGTGTTCCTCCCTTTGATTGGAAGAGTATCTTGTTATCCCGACTTGATTATCGTATATAGAGCCCATGCAGATCGCATCTTGGGGCAGTTCCCAGCCTCTGGCCATTAGCATTTCTGGCCTCAACACATCTCCATTGGATTCCGGACTTACTTCGACTGGCCACAATGGGCTATCGCTGCTGGCCATGCGTGAGCCATAAATGGTCAGAACGTGCCAGTTTCCATGAAAACAATGCAGAAGCTGCGAACGGAACGGATCGAAGTCGAAATCGGAGAGAAATCTGAAATCAAGTGCCGGGACACAGCGGAAACAAAGGCACATTTCGGGCAGAAATGGAGCACGTCGAGGCGGCTCCGAAAAAAGTGCAGCAGCAGCAGCAGCAGCGATTCCCGGAATTCCCGATCACGTTAACCCAACCATTAGCCCCTGGTGCCTTAATCCAATTAGAAGAACAAGCTAAGCAGCTGAGCACGCGATAAGGGCGGGCGGCAATCAGTAAAAGTGATTGGGCAACTCTTCTGGTCGGTTGAGGGGTCATAAATTCATCAATTACCCAGGGGACACTCCTCACAAAAACAATAGAGAGCTGCCACATGCCCAGTTTGTGGGGAAACAGGATCGTCTTTAATGGTAGATCCGCTGCGGGCGCAATTAAGATGTGCATCTCCTAATGAAACTTGGATTTTACAACTCCACAGCTGCCTCTCTCCCTGGTATCTCCATTCTCCGCTTTTCGGGGTTGCCCAGGTCAGTGACAGTGGATGGATCACTGGTAACCAAAAAAAGGAGAAAGGCACTCGAAACCATATTGCCTTGGCTTCTGGCTTCGGTCTAATATGTAGTTTTCGGTACTCCAAGGCGAGTTCTTTGACCTATGGGGGGCCACTCCTCCTTCCTAGACTACTCCACCATTAGTGGGTTAATTATCCCATAATAGTAGTCCACATATATTGGTTTCCAAAGAACCATAAAGCAAGGCAACAGCTTCATCATCGTATTGATACCGTGGACACAATGAAGCATGCTCTACGAGTCTCTAATTTTCTATACCTAAAAATCACAGGGTATCTCCTGCTCCCCCACTCAAAGCCAAGACCTTTTCCTTACATATTTTCCCTGCTGGCAAACTTCAAATAGCTTTCTGGAGCAGCAAACCATTTATCATGGCTAGATCATAGATCTCTCACTCAGTCGGGACCGAGACTCTGTCGGCAATTTCACACATTGTGTGAGGGAGGCCTAAAAATAAGGCATGCAAAATAAATATGTTTCCAAGAAGAAGGAGGAAGAGGAGGCAGGAGCCAGGGGATGCGGCCATGTGGAGCGACCTATGTAAATCCCTGGCAGCTGGCGGCGCGTTTGACAATTTGCCGGCGCGTTTGCGGCGTCTCTTAATCTGTGATCCCGAAGGAACCGCCGATCCGATCCGGATTCTGACGCGATCTGCGATCTGCTTTGCCACCCAGCGATAATAACAAACAATTTGTTTGTTTTGCCAGGCCACCGCAACAGGCAGTTCCCTGCCGGGCAGCCAGTTTCTGCCAGTGTTTGCATAATTCATGAGATGCGATGCCCGGATGCGGGGGCAGAACGAGAGAACGAGATCTGGCAGCCATTCATTACGGGCTGGCTGAAAATTGAGATACCAAACGGAAAACAAAGGGCTGATGCTGATGCTGCTGCTGCTGCTGCTGCAGCTCATATCTGTATCGTATATGGGCAGTGTAAGTTATGACCTCTTCCCAGAGTCGGGATGCTGGATGCCAGCCTGCGGAAGGAGTCTCGGATTCCCATAGCTGACTTTGGCATTTTCAAGTGACCACAGCTGGCTAGTTGAGCTTTAATGTGAACATAAAAACAGAATGCAAGGAAATGGCACATAAAAAAATTATAAAATAAATCTGAAGTGCATGTACTTGACTTGAAAAATGTAAACCATAAGAAAAACCGTCTAAAAATATTTCAGAAAATCAAGAATAAGGAAACTGAACAGAAATAATAACCAAATAAGTCATAATTCCATGTACTTCATTTTAAAATATAAACTTTATAATATATCCCTTAGAAACATGGCAGAAAACAGTTCCCAGACAATCCCCGAGTCCTTGGACCCTAATTCCAGATCAATACCACACTTTGGTTGGCTGAGAGTTCCCATTCATTGGCAGCTCGGCATGGGTCCCTCAGACAGCTCTCCAGCATCTGGAGGACCGCAATAATTGCTCCCCATCTGCTGGTGGCATCCGTGAGATACAAAATCGCAGTGCTTGCAATTACGAGCCTAAAAAAAATGAAGTAAGAATGCAAAGAGTGGGGAGCTGTATCCGTATCTGTATCTGCATTATTTACAGTGCTTGTCACTTGAAGTGCTTGCCTCAAAAAGCCATGTTTACACACAGTTCCGCGAGCTGGCAACACTTTCCACAAGAATTCCGAAAAGAAGAAACAAGAAAATCAACTTTCGATTGCTAAACGGCGACACCCGATATGCCAGATACCATAATGAAGTCGTCCGCGTAACTGTAACAGTAGCCGAGGATTTTGGGCTCCTAAAGAGGGCCCAGCCAGGAGTGGGGACCTCCTGCGGAGCCCAGACTGCCTCAGACAATTACCACAAGAACCCGACCTCGGAACGCCGGCTTGTAATCAAAACCGCGCTCTGTCTGCCTGTCTGTCTTTCGGGGCAAGAGCTGGTCATGAATGAGCAGAGACCAGTGACCAGAGAGTCCAAGAGTGAATGAAGTACACATTTTCAGCTGAGGCGGCACTAAATAAAACAAAAGCCAAACCAAACCAATTCCTATTCCGATTCACTTTGCGAAACAAAACAGAGTTTATGGCCGGAAAGTGTTTACTCTCTCGAATGGGATGGGATGGATACCCGGCACCCGAGTCAAGTGATTCCCGGAACGCTTAGGCAGGCAGATACTTCTTGGCCTGCTCTGCCTGCTCCCTCGAGGAGAATGCATTATAGATTTTCCTCTCCACTCGGGTTACACATTCGCGCTGAGGCGTTGATTGCAGTTGTTAAACAATTTGAGATAACAGGAAATTTCTCCGTGTCATGGAATGCATGATAATAAAAACGGGAGGAAATAAATAAGAACACTAAATGTTTGGTCTATGAGTCACAGCCCAGAGTCACAGCGTCAGAGATGTGTAAGGGTTAACGTCATAAAAATAGTACTTATCAGAAAGGTCTCGGATTTATTTATGAATTGCATTAATGTAAAGTCTCTATCCACCTTGACTTACTTTTAATTTCGGATTTTTTTACCTCTACCTCTTACAAAGTGTTGTGTCGACGATCAACGACCTATGACAATGATTTGCATTGGTAATGCCCAACGGTTATACCCTTAAAATTTGGAAATCAAATTGAGGGAAAAACAGTGTCAAGGCATTGACGTCAAGCCTTTTGAAGGGGCGGAAGTTCTGGAGTGAGTAACAGCGGCATGAATGGCTCAACGTTGTTAGGTTTTATCAGGCAGGTTATGACTGAGGGACCCCTCATCATCGACGCCTTCGTCGTGTAAACAAATCCATCATCAGCATCTTCCATTAGCGATCTGCCCGAAAACTAGATGATGGATTGCACGATGGGGAAATTTGATTTTCCCCTACTATCTGGACTTGGTAAACAAATGGTTATTTATAACACGCATATTGCGATCTATAAATAGATGCTTATTGCACAGGCGGTGGCCAGTGGCGAATTCCAGAGAAAAATATGGCCCAAAAATAAAGGCCCAATCGGATGGAACACCTTGGCGAGCACATATCTTATCTGGCCTGTGTGTTGACATTTATTTTGCAAATATCTAGGAGGGGAAAATACTCCTACGAAGCTCTGGAGATAAGATTAGATTCGCGTTTGGGTTATATCAACAAGATACCAGATTGGCAACAGCAACAGCTAGGGAGCATTCATGGCGATTACTGCCAGCCATAATAAAACCATAAATTGTGGCACTGCATTTGTGGTTTTACCAGAGAACTGGAACGACGACGAAAAATTCACTTGAGCAAATAGATCAGGCAAAGACGAACCGGCGCAGCGCTGTGCAAATTTGTAGAGATCTTTCTTTGGAATCCCAAAAGAGAGATACAGAGTTTATTTTGCGAAAGCTTTACAAGGGAATTGCTCAACTTTAGGGGCTTAGCAAGTTTCTTTCGGGTTAATGGTTCTTTAGCTTGAATTTTGTTTTGCTTGGAATTTTTCTAAAGTAATTATATGTGATTATTTGCAGAGGACTTGGCACGTTTCGTCTGAATGATTTGTAAGGATCATAAAGATGTAGGGTACATAAAAAAGTATCATTCATAGCCTTCTTTATGCAGCTTAAATCAATTCATGTGACACAGTTTTCCCATTTATATTTACACATTTATAGGCATAAAATCCAAATTGAGTTACAACCCCCCATCGGATCATCTCAAATTTACAGCTCACTTCAAATTATAATTGGTCTGTAAAACTGTTTCTCTTGTCCATCGATCTTCACTCTTCTATATCTTTCTTTTTACACCCAAAACATATAGCTGACAATTCCAATTTGTTCGAGATCCAAATTACTTGATGGCGCTGTTGAAATTAGTCTGATAAATCAACAAACATTTTCCCAGTCCATTGCGAAAATCATAAAATTTATGTTTTAGATTTCTGAAGAAAAAGAAATACAACTTTATGGATTCAAATGTGTGTTCTGTGTCTTCTGATTTATAAGGTCAAAGCGTGGACCGAAATAAATGTTTGGTATGGACAGAGACAGAGGCACGGGGCCAAATCGTGGGCGACCCCCAGATGCCCAAAAGACTCTGTCGGAATACCCCCAAAACGATCATTAACGACGCCATCTGACATATTTGGTTTAATGGGTCAGGCAATGGCAGCGGAAGAAAGCCCGAGCCGATCGCGTTCGATCGATGCTAATCTCGAAACGATGATGATGATGATGATGATGCCGATGCCTACGGTGTGAGATACACAATAAAGCTTATCGCCCGCTTTTCCCTAAATACGCATTTTCCCACCTCTACCTTTTGGTAGATCCTCATCCATAAATCTCCGCTGGCTCTGCTCCGCTTGCTCGCTCTGTTTTCTTCTTCTGTAATTTAAGAGCAATTTATTAAATGCCGCAACGCTTTAATCTGCAACTGGAAGATCTCTGTTCCCCCCAAACTGCATAAATTAATTCGAATTCGGAGAGCGGAGCGGCGTGCGTGACATATTTTTACCGCCGATGCATCCCAGAACTTGCAGAAGTATCTGTCGAGCGCCGATTATCATGGCAGAGAAGTATTTATTTATGGCAGCAGCTGGATCAAACGATCTCCGAGTGGCATACATGAGTTCCCAGGATGGAAACCCTCAAGTTTGCATATTAAGTACAAGCCGAAAACAACAATTATGTAATCAAACACTATTGCATGTTGGCATTTAACCAAAAACCGAGAAATACCCAAAGGAAATGTTGGTTTTTCGGTTTGGTATCCCAAAGATATTTCAGCTGCCTCGTCACGTGACGTGAAAATTTGAGAATAAACACCGAAATAATTCTCTATTTTTCTCTGCGGCCAACGACGAATTAGGGAATTTCCAGCACGTACACGTAAATTCTTCACTTTTTTCCGTCGCTTTCAACTTTCTTCGTTTGTTTATTTTTCTCTCTCTCTCTTTGTGGCAGTGGAAAGGCCTTTCTGTACTTGTTTTTTGTTTTTTAACTGCTGGCAGAGCCAACGATTTATGCATAATTTTCATAGCCAATGTCAGAGTCGCAGTTGGAGCTCATAATTTGAATGCGACAGCAGAAATATGTTGGCGCCACCATCACTGGCTGGCCAGTGCAGTGCAATGCCTCCCTGCCAGTGGTAACTGGTGGCAACCGCTGCTCACTGGTCTCCACGTCGATTCCCAGCCGCCGGATGAGGCACTCCTAGTCGAGGCTAAAAGCATTTTTGGCTTGCCGCGCCAATTGCCATTGGAATAAATTCATAAATCAGCCAAAGCGCCACTCGCCACTCACAAAATCCTCCAGCGAACATAGATGTAACAATAAAACGTGCAGCTCGAACATTTAAATTGTTTGGATAAAAAGTGGACGAAGCGAGAGGCAGGAGGAGCCATAAAATATATTTACGACTGACAAGATACAGACAAAACGAAATATAGATCTCGCAATTCAAAGTCTTGAGTGTGGCTCAGGGTATTTTAGATTCTGTCAACTAAATCTGATTAGATCTTAATACCAACTAAATCCCAAGTAATTTTGTTTATGAACCTATAACTATATAATAAAGAAACTTATTTATTAGAATATTTCTTGAAAATATATAAAAACCTTTTGGTAACAAAACCTCTTCCAAGTCCCCAGACTTCTAATAAAAACAGAATCTTGATATGGATAAACCATAAACCAACCTTTGGCAAAGTTTCTTGCTCCGAGCTCATCTCCCTATACTCTGGAGTCTCATATCATAAATGGCTTTGCCTTTTCATCCTTTGTCCCTCTTTCTTCGCAGGACAACAAACTTAAATTGCGCACATCTTTCGACCGCTCCGGAAAGGTTGATTAACCCCTCGAGATACGAGATGCTGTCGAGCAAAACAAACGGCGGAAGCCAGAAGGACAACCTAAGGATAACTCAAGTCAGAGAGAGCTCCCAGCTCTCTCAGATAAATTCAGCAGAGAGCGCTGACTGTCAACGTGAGAACGAGAGGTGTTCTGGGTGGGTGGTGGAACAACCCCCCGTGCGAAGTCGAATTGCGGGCAAGTTCAGAGGCAAGGACATTGAAAAATCGAAGCTGAAGAATAAAAAATAAAATCGAAAGCGAGCAGCCACCCCTGCAAAGATGCGGGATAAGTCAAGACAAGACTCAGACCCAGGCAAAGTCAAACGGGGACTTGGCTTTTTCGATAAGCCAAGAGCCTGCTCCTCCTCGTCGAGTGGCCAATACATTATACAGTCCAGAGAGCTCCACTTCATCAGCTTCAGATAGTTGGAACCATTGCTGGGACCACCCCAGTGGCAGCACTTCTACTCCCCCACACCACTCCCAACCCCATGCAAATTATGTTTCGCATCAGGGAGCATCTGATGAATGACGTGACGCGCACAGAAGCCACCACCGCGCCGCGCCGGACGCCCCTCGTCTCTCCACGGGAATCAGGCAGTCAGCAGCCGTAGGTAGCGGTTGCCAGTCGCCAGTTGCCAGTCGCCAGTCGGGAGTCAGATCCTGACTTTTGTTCACGTCACGACTCGACCGACGCTCCCTCTTGGCGCTGTTTACATAACATGGCACAGGGCGCGCGTCCGCGTCCACGTCCTCTCTTCACGCATGCGGCCTCCTCCTCGGGAGGCACAGCCTCCACCTGGACTGGACGGGACGCAGCCAGCAGCCAGCAGCCGGCGTGGCTCGGCTCGGCTTGGCTCGGTTCGGTTAGCCGGCACTTACGCTACTACGCACTCTGCGTAGCCCACAATAGCGGTGTGTATCCGCATCTACATTGTATCAACCTCTCGTCTCTGTATCTGTATCTGACCACAAACCGAGGTTGGTTCAATAAATTTGGAAGAAGATAGTGGGACACAAACTATAACTGTTAGAAGTAAGTCTTATCTAGAGGCAAGAATAGAAAACTTGTTCTTTTGATGCGAAAAACATTCCATATAATTGTACCTAGTAAACTCTTCTTTATAAAGATTATAGGTAATCATGAGAGGCAACTTTCTGATCATTGTATCAAAAAAAACAGCATTTACCTCACAAAGAAACAATACAAACTATATATATAAAGATTAAGACAGTGTTTTGCTGATAATTGAAGAACCGTACGAGAAAATAAGGTATTTCTTGGTAAACACAATCAGTAGAATGTAAAAAACTTTCAAAAGATTATAGTTAATAAATAAAAAAAACTTCCAAGCACGATAAAGAACAGAAATCACCACCAAATAAATGCTTTGATCTCAGATATTCCAATATCTTTACCAGGGTACTCTATTCAACCCTAACTTTCCCCCGACTACCCGCTCGAGTCCACCTCGCGTAACAGTCAATGGACACACGACGCCCATCCATATCCATTATCCATTCCATGTCGACTGGAGTTAACCTTCCAATTAGCGTCACGTTAGCCTGGACGACTGGACGCCTGGACTTGTGGGTACACTTACCTGCGCACTTTTCACCCGGTGCAGAGTGCCGCCCGTGATGACGCCCGCCGTGGTTGCCTTGGCGTGCATGGCCACTGAATTTATGACGTACTGCGTCGGCTGTTGGTGTTGCTGTTGCTGCAAGACCAAAGGCGTTTGGATTTGCGGTTTGGGCAGCGCCTTGCCAGCTGCTGTCGGTGCTGGTGTCTGTGTCTGGGCTCTGCTGGCAGTGCTCCTAATTGAGTTTTCTGGTACTCGGTTTTCACTTGTTTGGCACTCCATTGATGGCTCCATAATTAGGCCTGCTGCTGCTGCTGCTGCTGATGTTGCAATTTATCTCATGTCTGAGCGGAAAACAGCAGAGAAACACGCATCTGAACTAAACCAAAACAACATCTAAGCGAGAGTGAACGGACGCGAAGGAACGAGCTTTGCTGGCGACTGACAACTGGCGGCTGGGCGGCTGGCGGGTTCAACTGTAACTGATTCGCACTTGCAGCGGCAACCTGCGGCCGGGCGCCGTCCTTCAGGGGGTGGTTTGCTCCTTCGCATCCTCCTCGGCCAAGTGTTAACTTTATCTCACTTTTATCTGGCGAGAGCAGGCGCAGCAGGGAGAGAGAGAGAACTGCACAGTGGAGAGACGTAGCAGGAGCTACCGCCAGGGCCAGGGGCACGTGCTGCTCCTGATAAGGAGGAGCATACGGGATGGCGGAAGAGCTGCCCGGATTTAATTAAAAATTATTAATGCTCTACGCGCCTTCACTTGGCAAATGGCTTGGAATGGCGGCGCCTGCTGGGGATCAAGGCGAATATGTTTCCCCAATTAGTTGTTTCATTTGCAGCATTTGCATTTCAATTAAAAATCTTACAAATTCTAAGTTCCCTAAGTGTACAATTATTTCTTGGCATCAACTAATACATTCACTGTTAAAAAATGTACTTGTGAGCAGAGGCCACAAGGGGAAGTCATTAAAATCAAACTCGAAATCTTTATCCTACACTTTGCCTGTAAAAAGCAAGGCAACAACACTCAGCAGCGAATCTTAGAGAGTAAAAATACCCCGAGAGACGTACTTCTTTTACGATCCTTGTATGCCCTTGAAAGAGAAGCCCGAACTCTATTTATTAGTCAAAGAAGCGGCATTATTCACTATTAAGAGTTGAAAACTATCCGTGTAAATACCAAAACATCCTGAAACCATTCAATAAACTCTTGGTAAACACCTCAGTCACCTATGAACGTTTCGCTTTCCTCGACAGAAATTCAAACATAAAAAAAACAATACTCTTATAACTTCCCCTTTGAATTATCAAAGTCCTATGAAAACTTTTAAAAATCGCCTTCAACATGTCCAACATCCAAGCCCGAGACACTGGCTCGGCTTTAAAGGCGAATGATGAGTTGCGCTTGCCGAGCGCCACTGACACCGACAAAAAGAAGTCGGTGCAGGTCAACCAGCTCTTTGCCGATGCCGGGGCGACAAAGAAGAAGGACGGCCTCCACTACTACACCGCGGAGACGCTCAGCGATGTGGAATACCGAGCACAGATCAAGGTAAGGACTCGGGAGCCAGAGATCTAATCAGTCTAATCAATATAATCACAGGTGATGGAGGAGGAGAACGGCGAGCGGGTGGACATGACGCCCAAGCCGATCACGAACGACGCAATGGTGGAACTGTTCATGAAGTTCAATCTGAACGTTCTCAACCAAATGACCAACATCCAGTCGATGCTTTCGAGGAGCACCATACGATCCCGCACGCGGTCCAGCATGAGGGCAGCGATTGGTGGCAACAAGCAGTCCATCGATGACATTATGAACGGGGTGAGCCCGCTGGGATTTCTTCTCTTCATTCCACTTTCCATTTAAGCCATTATTTGCCTAGATCATGTACGAAACGATCAACTTTGACCCCTACCGCGCGGTGGAAATGCTCACCACTCCGCGTAGAGCGAAGCCCTACAAGAAGTCCTTCGTGAAGATCACTCTGCGCAAGTCCGAGTTCTTTGAGCTGCACAGCCAGTCGCAGACGACGGTGGCCAAGGGCACGCCCGAGGGCGACGAGACGGAGAGGGACAACCGCACCTACGATTATCTCACGCTCGGCAAGGGCAAGGTCCGGCGTCGCTCCGACAACGATGCCCAGACGGACACGATTCTGTTTGTGTCGCGGGCGGTGAACACCATTTTGCTGACCAGCGCCACCGTCGGCTCCTACGTGTCCAACTTCGAGATGTACGACACGCTACACAACGCCCCAAAGGAGGCACTCGCCTCTCATGTGGGCTCGATGAGGGACACGGGGTCACTGGCGTTGACAGACGATACGGCCTCGGAGGTATATGAAGACGAGGAGGCCATAGCCGAAAAGGACAAGGATATTGACCAGACGGAACGGCTGATGAAGAGCCCGGAGTTCCGCAACGCCATCATGTACGTCGGTCGAACGCTGTCGAGCAACACGAACGAGGCGGGGATGCGGCGCTTCCGCAACTTCGACCACGTGGACCGCACCAATGCGGAGGCCGAGTATGTCTACTCGATAAGACTGCTCTTCCGGCTGGTGCCCGAGCCCAGCAAGGGCGAGCGGAAGGCCGTCAGCGACATGGACATTTGTCGCAGTAATGGCGATATTGTGGCCGTGGGCTACGGCCTGTACTCCTTCTCCTCGCAGTACGTGCCCGCCTCGGGCAGCGTCTTCGTGTGGAGCATCAAGAACCCGAGCGAGCCGGAGCGCGCCTACTACTACCATGTCCCGGTGACTGCCATCAGCTTCTCGCCCTTCCTGCCCAGCCTGCTGGCCATCGGGTTGTACGACGGCAGTGTCGAGGTGCGGGACGTGAGCAGCCTGCAGGATACGCCCGTGGCCGTCTCTCAGCGCGCCACCTCACCCGGCTGCGCTCCGGTGGTGGCCATTCGCTGGATCAAGCAGGTGGACGACAACGACAACGATCAGGAGATTGATCCCTTCCTCAGCCTGTCGCAGGACGGTTCGGTGACCCGCTTCCGCATTATTAAGAGCCCCTTCCTGCTGGGCTTCACCCAGATGGTCCTGGAGCGCGTCGAAGGCCATCCCGAGGGTATCTTGGTGCATCCCCTCTCCCGGATTCGCTGCGAGTCGAACCGACACCCACAGGGCCTGAGCATCACCACCCATCCGCTGCACAAGGACATCTACTATGTGCTCACCGACGAGGGCTGCATCCACAAGTGCTCGATCAACTACCAGCACCAGTACCTCGAGGTCCTGCGCTGCCACGACGGCGGCGTCACCGTGATGGAGTTCTCGCCGTGGTCGCCCAAGCTATTCCTCACCTGCGGCAACGACTGGTGTGCATCGAGTGTCTACCAACAGGAATCTAGGAAGCTTCTAATCGGAAACCACTCTCCCCTAGGTATGTCCGCATCTGGATCGATGGTATAACGCGGCCACTGCTGGAGCTGCAGGACGAGATGACGCCGGTGCACTGGGCCAAGTGGAGTCCCACACACTCCACCATCATTGTGGCGGTGAACCGGGAGTCGGCCAACATGTGGGACTTCCGACGCAACCTGCTGCGCCCCATGTCCAAGCACAAGATGGACTCCTCCTTCAACACGGTGGCGCGGTGAGTGGACTGCCTGAGCTGGGACTCCTCTCTTGCCTAACAGTCTTGCTTCTCTTCAGATTCTCACACTGCGGTCGCACTCTGGTCGTTGGCAACGAGCGAGGCACCACCCTCTTCAATGCCATCAACGACATGCCCTTTCCGCCCCACTTCCAGTACGATGAGTTGGAGAAGGCCATCTACAAGGCCATTGGCAATGATCACGAGCTGGTCATGGAGCTCAAGAGCGTCGGTTTCTTCGGTTATCCCGACAAGAAGGGAGTTTTCTAGGCTTTAAGATTGGGTTTTGTTGAGCGAAAGGCAAATAGATCATGGATATTAATATGGGAGTTCAGTAATTAAAGTTTTCAGCAATTTACCAGCAACAAAAAGAACGAGTGACCTTTTACAATAGACTTTCAGCAATCCAACAATAAATGGTATTGGGATTAGCAAAGTAAAGGTGAACCCTATGAATGGGCAGAAAATAAAGAAACTTATATACAAGGCACATATCCTCCCATAGCAAAAGCAATTACAACCTTAACATGAGCTGGAAGAGCAGGGCGCGTGGGCACCGCTGTTCTTTTAACGCCAAACAAGAAATATGATTTAGAACCTTGTCCCTCAAAGCTAGAGTTTGTTTTCACTTCCTTCCTTCGACCCAACTTGGCTATACATTTCTCAGAAATTAAATCTCTACACAAAAAAAGGGTTCATCGACATAGAAGCCACTCCGCAGAGCCCACAGACAGACCGGCGAAATGTGCAAACTTCAGCGATCCCCAGAGCGGGGCATAACGGATTGTTTTGTTGGCTCATCAGTTATGGCGCGTTCGAAGCGATCGAGTGACAGAGGAGACTGGAAGATGGGGAGATGGGGAGCCTTCCCCCGAGATGACAAGGTAACCCGATGCCTCCGATACCTCAGATACCTGTATGTATGCCTGAACGGAACAGAACAGAAAAGGCCGTTTAAATAGTTGTTCAGCTTAGACCAGATCAGCCTCAGCTCCAGCGTGTGTCAACGATGGTGGTCAGCGCGGATAGGGGCCCAGGGTCAGTGCTCAGCGGTCAGCGGGGTGTTAGGTAACAAATAAACACTTGTGCACACATTAGCAGGAGAAAGAATGGAGAATGGAGAGAATATTTATTAAATACGCATAAAGAGGGGCTGATCAAAGGTGGCGGTAGATCTACATCGTGCTACAGTTCCAGTCCTCTCGAACGAAGAGCCAACAAAGGGCCAACCAAATAAATGTCACAATTCGAGGATCGTAAATAAGCGGAGATCACCGCCATTCGGGGGCCGTAAATTACACAGCACATTCCTGGCTTCTCTCGCGAGACCACAAAACAATCCCTAGCCGAAGGAGTATAAAGCAGAAACTGAGGCACCGCTGGATGTCATCATCAGTGGCGCGATCCTTTCGATGGGCCAACATTAATTGCTGGGAAACAATCTGCGGCCCGTCGTTGATGTCGCATTTAATGAACATTTAATTGCAAATCACATGTGCGCCACGCAATGTCGTCCCCGGGAGGCGGCGAAGGCGGGGAATCCAAAGTGTTATTGCGACAAGGAGACAAGCAAAGGCAGCAGAAGCTGTTGGTTCTACCGAGTCAGCAAAGTATAAAGTGGCGGCACTCATTGCAATTGTTGAGATTTACCTGCTACTTAAAATAGGGGCACTGATGCCTTAAAAACATACAATAAACTCACCCCAAACAAGGTACTTTGGTCCACTGCTCAGCAACATCTCAATATGATCGACCGTCATCCGTGGCCCGTCTCGTTTTGCAAACTCCAAACATCCTCGGGATCTGGGAAGTTCTCTAGAGATCGGCTGGCATCCAGTTCGTGGACACCATTACCGCCATGTGGGTTATGAAGCCATCATAGTGCGTATCCAAAGTATAGATCATCTTAACCCACTTGAAATGTCTCTTAACTTTTTAACAAAACAAAATTTGCAAACTTTTCACGGATTTTTACGGCCATTGACCCCTTAGGGATGTGGATACACCGATATATTTGACAGTTTCGATCAAGTTATTTATATCATATCCGATTAACTTCTCCAAAAAATAAAACAAAAGCTCCACAAACTGTAATTAAAAAACGAAAAAAACGTGTGCTTTTAATTAATAGTACCAAATAAATAGATTTAATTAAACAAAATATTAAATGTTTATGAGAGATGTTTGTGGGCGATCAAGTCCGCGAAGATCGTGTAATACAAAATAATGGTCCCAACTCCGCCTCAGCTTATTACGTGCCTTGATTTAAATCAACTTATTATTGTATCAAATTTTGTGTTAAAATTAAGCCCCTATTTTTTCGTTAATTCTTTTTAAAATGAACTGATCATTTTTTTCATTTGTAAACTTTTATAAAATGCGCCCAAGTGTGACCATAAAGCTATCGATAAGGCGATCTATCGATACTAACCGAACGATGTATAAAAAGGTTGTGAAACTGGCTGACTTAACATAAATGCCAGTTGGTTTGGGTCCAATTGGATTTTAAAAATTTCTTAGTATAGATTTACGTTAATTAAACAAATTATTTGTATTGGAAGACGCACATACATAGTCGACTGAGAACCCACTTTAAGCTGTCGAAAGGTTAACAATTATAGTTCCCCGGAACTTTGAAACCAGCATATATTATACACAAATAACTAGTGTTTGTCAACTGTGCTGGAAAATTTAATAAGTGCTTTTATATGCAAAACAAACCAAGTCCCTGTTAATTAAAATCATCATAGGGGTTACATAGGTTACTTATTGGCTAGAATCTCAAACTTCATGCCATGCTCGTGCTTTTCCAGTTCGCTGATGAGGCTGGTTTTCGAGAAAGCTGCAGCTGGGGCAAGAACGCCGCCATTATTTGGCATTTTGTCCGACTCGCGCAGGATGGTCAGGGCCGTCGAGAGCAGGGCCACACAGGTGGCTCCATATCCGGGATTCATGCCTGAAACTCTAACCATTAGCGTCTTTGTTGGCGGGTCCGCATATTGGTCCGAACTCTCGGCCAAACGGTCGCCCTTGGGCCAGCCAATGGCCTTGAACGTCATCCTGAAGTATGTATTCTCCATAGAGGCCTCACTGGGTCCAGAACGTGAAGCTAGTCCTCCAGAAAACAAGCCGGGGTACTTCAGCAGCAGCGTACGACCGATTTGAAACTTTGACATCAGTCCAAATATGCTGCCGAAAAGGATGACAAGGCCGGCGGCTATCCAGGAAGGGAATCCAATGTAGGCCTGCATCTGAACGGGCCTTTTTTTGTCGTGTTCGTAGAGGAAGCGCTGGGATCTCATCACCACCGACCGATCGGAGCCAGGGAATGGCAGGCACACCTTGTTCACTTCGGTGGAGCGAAAGACCAATGGTCTGGCCTTCAGAACGGGGAAAAACTTGGGCAATCTCACCGGAAAGAGCTGCTGCCGAATGCCACGTAACTCGTCCGAGTGGGCCAGACCATATACAGCGCTCTCCCACGTTCCATAGTTCAGGCCAGCGCTGCCTCCGCCACTGCCGCCCTCCTTGACGCTACTCTCCAAAAAGGTTTCCACGGAGTTGACGGTTCCGTCAAAGTTCTTCTCCGCAAAGATGACGCCCAAGTCGGCGGGAATGGAGTCAAAGCCACAGGCGCTCACCACATACACTCCCTTCTCCTTGGCCCTCGCGTCGTACTTTAGCTGCATTGTCTCCATGTACTGCGGCTCGCCACTGACGTCGACATGGTGGGTGCCAGACTCGATGCAGGCACTCACAACTTTCTCGCCATGGAAGCGGTAGGGACCTGCGGTGTTCACCACGACCTTGGCCCTGCGGGCCATTTCCAGCAGAGAAGCCTCATCGTTGACGTCAGCCACGAAGATGGGCACCTGCGAGAGATCCTTCTTAGCCTTTGCACCCATTTGCTTGAGCACCGACTCTAGTTTCTCGCGGCTCCTGCCGGCTATTCCCCATTTCAGTCCGTTGAGCACGCTGACAGCCTCGAAGACGGTGTATTTTCCAGTGAAGCCGCTGGCTCCGAAAATAATCACGTCCAGTCGATCCCCAGACATTTCACACGAGTTCCTTATCTGATTTTCCCGCCTGATGTGGCTGTCTGCGATTGGGAGAATTACAATTATTGTTGCATTAAAACTGTAGACCGCTCACTCTTACGGCCAAATATGTACTTACTTCCGTAGTTACTAATTAGTGGTTTAAGTAAGGGAATGCAATTTGTGCAATGAGCAAAGTCGAAATTAGTGGTGCTTTAAGTGTTGCCAGTTTATAGCCTTAAAAATAGCTTAATATGCATCCAGTATATTCATCCAGTATTTTCAGTTTTATTTTCGTGTCATCAACGATTTATTATATACGCAAACAATATATAAATTTGTTATACTTCCTGCGTTTTCTCATAATTTTTTGCAAGTATGTGAAATAACAATTAATTATAATAATACAACTGATTTTTTAGGTGTTATTTTAATTGTTTAAATAAACCATTTAACTATTTATAATTTCTTGAATTTTTTAAATATTTTTTTAGTCTATTTTAATAGTTATTAATTAATATCAACGTGAAATCATCGTAAACGGGTAAAACGGGTAAGCGTAAAATGGCAATCCAATCGGTAAATAAAATTGATTGTTCGATGGCTACAATCGATGTTATCGATAGTTGTCGATTCATACGTCAAATATATTTATTTAAACGTCAAAAATAATGCTTGGTTTTTAATCGTTTTATTATTAATAAATTAAATAAATTAAGTTGTTTCCATA
>JAEIIH010035913.1:9863-37918 GCA_018904745.1 Drosophila orosa
CTTACTGTTCGTGACACGACATGCGAATTGTCAAATCAAAGTTTAGGGTTATTCCAAAAAATACCAAAGTTTGGCTACAAGTAAATTTTTAGAGAGAAAACTTTTGAATCATTTTAAGTAATTTAATTATTTTTTTAATTTAATTAATTTGCGCTTAATTATGTATTAACGAAAATTAAAATGAAAAAGTTTAGTTCGGGGAAAGATATGAATCACAAAATTATATTTTTAAGGAATCAGTCGAAAATATATCGTTGAGTTTTTATTTATTACTTATGAGAGCGGACAAAAAAATAAGTTCATGGTTTAACATTGGTGATAGTTTCCTTTAATTTACAATTATTCTAAAGCAGGCGTTTTGTATCAAAGTCAAATTATATTTTTTATAGAACGAAAGGAGAATTCGCAGCTGTCACGATTCTGCCACTGTTCCATCACTATTCGTTTTTCAGTGTTGAAAAACAGTAAGTTTTCAGACCAACACAATGCACTTTAAATTCATGTAAATATACAAAACTTAAGAATGGCTCCTGACACAGTTAATGTGGAACAAAATTCGGGAGATCAGTCAAAGATTTCCACATTTGCTGTGCTGGATCTGGAAACGACGAACTTGCCTGCTTTTAGTAATAATCGCGTTAGCATAACGGAGCTGTGCATTTACGCCTTTGAAGCCGCTCTTCTGAGGCAGGATTGTGCGAATAAGGGCGTCAAGGGAGAGAATCAGCAGGAGCAACATATCCTGCCAGCGCCACCGCGTGTTCTCCACAAGCTAAATCTGCTATTCCAGCCTTCTATGAGGGTGAATCCAGAGGCAGAACAACACACAGGTTTGTGGGTCACAGCCAATGGATAGATTCAATTTCACAACAAAAATATGTAAATATGTATGTTTGTATCTTTGTATCTTGTACCAGGTCTGAGCAACTATCTGCTTGAGCGGGAATCAAAGCTTGACCAGGAATCCGCACAACTCATCATCAGCTTCATAAAGCATTTGCCAGCTCCGGTTTGCCTGGTGGCCCACAATGGCTGGGGCTTTGATTTTCCCATCGTGAGGCAGGCCTTTGAGAAGTTGAACATGGAGTTCCCCCACTCCGTGACATGTGTTGACTCACTCCGCGCCTTTTTGGAGATTGACGATAAGCGCTCAAGAGAAGAAACTGAGGAAGCAGAGCAGAAGGACCAGGGAGAGGAAGCTGAATCAGGACCTTGCGAAACGGACAACGAAATCCTACCGCACGTAGAGATTGAGACAATCAAGGAAATTGACTGGAAAACTAGGAATGAAACCACGCCAAAGCGTCCCATTCTAACGCCCACGCAAGCTTCTGCAAAACGAAAGCAACTGTCCGATGAGGACGATGACTTGCTGGGCTCGCAGACGCCAGCTAAGCGTTCAACGCAGGATTTTCGTTCAAGACGCCAATTGTTTAGCGACATGAAGTGTGCCGAGACGAAGCGCTTTCCGCCACGACTTATATACAGATTAGGAAGCCTATACACAAGTAGATTCAACCGACCAGCACACAATGCTCACCAGGCGGAGGCCGATGTGGCCATGCTTACCAAGCTCATACAGCATTATGGCATGGATTTCCTAGCCTTTGCCGAGGAACAGGCCATTCCATTCCATCAAGTTAAGCCACTTGGTTCGCCAGCCCAAAGAAAATGGTGACCACACTGGAGGCCATTGATATTCCACCTAGCCACTTACATATATCCATTTCTTGAAGGCACAGTGTTTTTATTGTGTGACAAACAAATGCATGATTTTATATATTTTTTATTCACCAAGACTGTACTTTAAAGTTTTAATAAATCCAGGGGAGAGGTTAAAGTAAAACACAAGTCTAAAATCATTCTAATTAGTTGGCGATCCTTTTTACTTACTAATTACTGATATATAAGACCATCATAGCCCCTACTCGGGGATATGGCATTCAGATTTATGGAATAGCGTCCAAAACAAACCTGGACCGAATTTGGGTATTCCAAAAAAAGTTGCTGCACAAATTGTCTGGAGCTGAATGTTTTATTCGGAACGTAGACCTAGCTAGGGACATAAATGAGTTATATGGCAAAATTAAGCACTCACCCTAACGAGCTGGCAAGGAGACTGGCGTCATGGCGTGGTAGGCGAAGGCTGAAGAGGATCCATCCTCGGGATCTTCCTACAAGGATATTTTAGCAACTATTGAGCTAATCACCTAACACATTGTAAAAGTACCCTCCATCCCACTAACAGTTCTCCATAACACTCTTAAAGACTCCAACGAGTTCCCCCCTACACTATTGGTTACGTTACTAAACTACAGTAACAAATACAATAATAATTTTTACTCACAAAAAAAAGCAACTGATATATCTAGTAGATATTATCTACCAGATATGGGTCTACAAAATCTTCGAATTATCTTTTATCAATGAAAAATGCACCGATCATAGCCGTCTTTCTGATTATTAATTTACTTGTGGTGAGAGGCACCAACACATTGGTGTGGTATCATAAACTGCAGGGCGTCCACTGCGATTTTGATCTTCAGAGTTCAAATCTTCAGAACGAAATTTTATAAATCATTTCTGTGCTAAAAACGGACTCTTATGGGCCAACCTCTGTAACAAAAATCTAAACCATTCACTCATGATTTTGTTTTTTCAATTTAATTTAATATATATTTTATAATTTATTGATATACATCATATATTTGTTTTCAGACACTACAACATATTATATCATATCGTAATTATTAGAACCTCTAAATTTAACTAAATTACACTTCTCTGAATCATTCGCTGTTTCGCTTTATTTCTATATTATGGTAAATATAAAAGAATGCATTATAGACAAAAACAAATTATTAGCATGCTGTGCCTATCCTTCGTCATCCTCATCATTGCTTTTGTGTTTTTACAATCGTATAAGTTAATGCATAAATATAATAGTGAGAATTTGTAGTTGGTTTAAAAGCTTTTCAAACGACTCTGTTAACTGCACACTTCCATAACCTGCTGCTGTACAATTAAATAGTAGAAAAATATTGATTTATACACAAAAAGATGTCTAAGATTAGGGGTTGAGCCTGGCATGTGCCGCTCGATTCATGATGATGATGCAGTGCTTGCCCTGTGCGAATGGGTGTGACAATACGTAGTCTATGCATAGTCTATATAGCCGCTAGGTTTACTTGTACATAATGTATATGGGGCTACGCTAAACGTATATTGTATGCAGGTTCGTTTGCTCGGAGAGGATTTCCACTCCCATCTGTGCTTATGGCTAGGTATTTTATGTACAAAAGACGCTCGGGGTGTTCCGTGCCGGCTCCTCAGGCCCCAATTCAGGTCTGCGTGCGTCGCTCGTAGTCGCTGCTGCGTCTGTAGTCGGCAGGATAGTCACGCGGCATCACAGAGTAGCCGCGAGGATCGGTGCGATAGACCGATGGTGGCGGTGGTGGCAGTCCGGGAACGACTCCATTCGGCATATAGTAGTTGGGCGGTAGGTAATGGTTCGGGTAAGCATGAGGCGGGAGGTGCCCAGAGGGGAATCTGAAATTGGGAGTTAAATTGGTGGTTAATCATGCATTGCACTTCATATGAATGCTCTGTGCTGAGATTTACCTGCGTTTATCGGGACGGCGGTCGCGGTCGCGTTCGCGATGATCGCGATGGTAGCCTCCACCGGGAGCTCCGCCACTGCGCGCATACCCAGCTTCGTACCGATCGCGCTTGTATTCCAGGCTGTATCTGCTTAAAAGGGTAAAATGAATTAGAAAGAACGTCCATTAGGCGCAACAGTCCACGACAATTACCTCTCTCGGGCATGCCACCGCTCCATCTCAGGCGTGTAGCCCGATGGAGCGGGTGGTGGATCATAGCCGCCGCGACCACCTCCTCCTCGACTGCTGTTCGGCGTTGAGGGCGAGTTGAGACCTTGACGGCGGCCCCCTTCGTAGCCCGCACCACCACCACTGCCTGGAGGTGCGCCACTAGCGCCAAAATAGTCGCCGCCGCCACGATGGTGCTTCTTTCGGTCCTCGTGACGATCCATGTTCTGTCGCTTAAAAGACGACATGGACTTCAATTGGTCGCTGATGCCGCCAACCCCAGGATTTCCAGATACACCGCTGCTGGTGTCAGCAGCATCATTCTCGTCTCTCTTACGCTTCAGCGGAGAATCATTGGCGAATCGCCCGCCTGCGGAGGGAGTTCCCGTATCCAGATAACGCCCACCACCCGTGCGTTCCTTGTCCTTGTCCTTCTTCTTCTTTTTACCACCGCTCTTGTCCCGATCCTTGTCCTTTTCCTTCTCCGTCGAGAGCCCGTTGCGCTTGGACTTGCTGGGACTGCCCGCCGCCGAGTCCTTGGCCTTTGCCTTCCCTTCCTCCTTTCCCGCCTGCTGCTTCAGTGCATGCTTGTAGATCTTAAATAGACGCTTTGCGTCCAGCTCTGTGAACTTGGAGACGAAGTACCACAAGTTGCTGCGCCACTCCTTCTTTTCCGGCTCACCGTACGGCTGCAGGCACACGTCAATCTGCCTGCCGATCTGCAGCAGGCAATCCCTCGTGTGCTGCAGCTGGTCTTGGTCGGACAGGCTCAGGTCCGGTTGATCCAGAGCCTTCAGGGCCTTTTTCACTGGCCGCATTTTCTCCTTGCATTCGTTGAATATGCTGGGGTCCAGGTCGCCCAGTACTTCCAATGCGCGCGGCTCGTTGTTGGCCGTAAAGTGCATCGGCTTGTTGCCGTTGTTGTCCGAGGCGCTCGTCTTTTTCGACCGGGCCTTGGACTTTTTGGTCTTCTTGGCGGTGCCACTGCTGGTCTGATCAGCGGAAAGGATGTTGTGCGGCGAGGAAGTGGAGTGATCTACTTGACTGGCGCCGGCACTGTCAGGGACAGTGACCGCCTCGTCGGCATCCTGCGACTTACCGTCGGCATTCGAGCTACTGGCTGCCTGATGGCCGGCCACAGACTTGGCGTCGTTGGCGTTCGCGCGCGATGCTCGGGGTCGACGCTGACGACGCCGCTGGCCACCTTTGGTCAGTTCAACGTTCTTTTTAATGATCTTAAGCAGGTACTCGGCACGGGTCTGCAGCTGCTTGGCCTGCGGCTTGCGCGTGTCGTTTAACAGGATCTTGTCCGTGAGCTTGAGCGTGGGGTCCAGCTTCATCTGCTCCCAGGATCCGATCCCATACTGATAGATGCCGCACAGCAGCTTAGTGTCCTCCTCATTGCTCCAGTCGACGTCGAAGAGGGGGGCGCGCGTCTTAATGTTGAAACTCCACTGCAGCCTCTCTTCGGCTCCGCTGGGCATGATCTCATTGAGCGGCTGCAACTCCTGCTCGCAGGTCAGCAGCTTTTTGGCGTTAAAGGAGACCCCGCCCAGCTTCACCGAAAAGGTGGCGCGGGCGCGTCGCTGCTTCGCACCCGCCGTCTCATCCGTCGTCGTCGCAGTCTTGTTCTCTTCCTCCTTGTGCTCGTCCAAGAACTGAACGCAGCGGTCGTGCAGCATCTCGCCGAGGCGCTTCAACTCAGCCAGTGGCTTTTCCTGCAGCTCGGCATCGCATGCGATTGCCTCCATGCGGTGCAGTGGGGCGGGGAACTTCTTGTAGCTGCGAATGAAGCGTCGCAGCTCGGCGTCAGTGAAGCCAATGATCTTCTCCTTCATGGTTGGGCGTCCCCGCTTTCGGGGTCGACCATCGTCGCCGCTGCCCTCAGAGCCCAACTCGTAGTCTGAGTCGGCCGAATCGTCCCCCTGTTGCTGCTGCTTGCCCTTGGCTCCTTTTCCGCCTGCCGCCCGCTTCGCCTCGCTTTGATTGGCGGCAGTTGCCGTCTTCCTCCGCGGCGGCAAGTATAGATCCTCCATTTCCTTGGCGCGCTCCTGGTCCTCGATCACTTTGCGGAAGCCCTCAGGGATAATGTCATCCCAGTCCTTGCTGTCGTCCTCCTCGTCGGCGGCATCTTGCTCTGCCTGTCTGTTGACCGCCGCCTCGCTAGGCTCTTCCTCGAAGGCTGCTATGCTGGCCACCTTGAAGGCGGACAGCAAATCATCGCCCGGCATCTCTGGGTCCTCGTTGCGGGTCTCGGCCCGGCGCAGGATCTCGTCAATGTCGCAAACCAAATCATCGTCGTGCTCCTGCTCGTCCTTGAACAGCTCCTCGGCGCCAAACTTTAAAATAGCCGACAGATCGTCCTTGTTAAACGGATTCGAGTTTGAAGAGTGGCCGTTGCCGCTCTTGTCGAGAACGGTGCGTCCCGTGGTGTCCATCCGCTGGATGACCAGGTGGTCCAGCACCATCTTCTGTTTGGCTCGCTCCACGATCTGCTCCTCCACCGACCGAGCGGTGACCAGGCGGTAAATGTTTACCTGGTTCTTCTGCCCGATCCGATGGGCTCTCGCCTGGGCCTGCAGATCGTTTTGCGGATTCCAGTCAGAGTCGAAGATAATCACTGTGTCGGCAGTGGCCAGATTAATGCCCAAGCCTCCGGCCCGTGTGGAGAGAAGAAAGCAGAAGTCTTGACTGCCCTCGGCGTTGAAGTGATCCAGAGCCTGGCGCCTCATCTCCCCCTTGATGCTGCCGTCCAGGCGCTGGAAGGGAAAATGACGCTTCTGCAGGTAGTCGGCTAAGACGTCCAGCATGCGTACCATCTGTGAGAAGATCAGCACACGGTGGCCCGTCTCCTTAAGGCGGCACAGCAGCTTGTCGAGCAGCACCAGCTTCCCGGAGCCCTTTAGCAGCGTCTGCAGCGCCTCATCCTGCTGCAGACCCATCAGTTCGAACTCCGAGGGTCGAATGAGGGCGGCGTGGTTGCAGCACTTCTTCAGCTCGATAACTATGTTAAGGAAAGTGGAGGTGCTGCCGCGCTTCCCCTTGCGCAGGGCGTCAAAGTTCTTGGTGAGGATCCACTTGTAGTACTGCTTCTGCAGCGAGGTCATCTCGACTCGCAGAATTTGCTCCACCTTCGCGGGGAGGGACTTCTCCACGTCCTTCTTCACCCTGCGCAGGATGTAGGGCTCCAGCTGCTGGTGGAGCCGGGTGTAGCCCTTGTCCTCGGCATTGCCGTGCTGCACCTCAAAGTTCTCCCACGTATCGAACTTCTCTGGCATGATGAAGTGCAGCAGAGCCCAGAGCTCCTTGAGGGAGTTCTGCAACGGTGTGCCCGTAATTAGCAGCCGATGGTTGGTGTCGAACTCCTTGAGCGACTTGTACAGCAGCGAATCGTCATTCTTGAGTCGATGCGCTTCGTCCACCAGCAGGGCCGCCCACTGAAGCGTGCCCAGGAATTGCTTGTCCTTCAGAACAATCTCGTAGGTTGTGAGGATGCAATTGAACTTGAGCCGCTTGGAGCCCTCGAACTGCCACTCGTACTGCTGGATCAGCTCGCGCGACTTGATGTCGCCTAGGTAGGTCACCACATTCATGTCCGGCGCCCACAAATCAAACTCCCGCTGCCAGGCGGTCATTGTGCTCAGCGGCACCACGCACAGGAACGGCCCGTAGAGATGGTGCAGTTTAAAGAGCGAGTAGAGGAAGCAAATCGTCTGAATGGTCTTGCCGAGGCCCATTTCGTCGGCCAGAATCACCGAGTTCTCCTTGCACCACGAGTGGAGTAGCCAATTCAGACCGTCCATCTGGTAATCCCTGAGCACCAGTCCCGGCACCAGGAACTCGGGCTGGTTCTTGATTCGCGAGAACTTCGGTCGATACTTGAGCACGCGACAGTGGCGCGATGGTGTGCACTTGGAGCACTCCCGCTCGCTGAACTGCTCCGCACAGCGCTGCCACTTTCGCAGCACCAGGGCGGCGTCCTCCCACGTGGACTCTGCGTAGGGCAGCGACATCCACTTGCACAGGTACTCCTCGGCGCC
Organism: Drosophila orosa; assembly: GCA_018904745.1. Taxonomy (NCBI): domain Eukaryota; kingdom Metazoa; phylum Arthropoda; class Insecta; order Diptera; family Drosophilidae; genus Drosophila; species Drosophila orosa. Next base: position 17,731 of record JAEIIH010035913.1, read on the forward strand.
GTCGTCCGGCTTGGAGCCCTTGGCAATGATGCGATCCACGTTGTTGTATGACTTGAGCAGCTCGTGCTGCAGCTCCATTTGGCATTCGAAGTAGTCAATGTCCTCGGGCCCGGCATAGCGGCGCCAATACGCCTGATCCTGCTCCTTTTTGATGAAGTTGTCTAGCTTCTTCATGCCCTTGGCCTTCATATCGCGCAGCGTTGCCTCCGACTCCCAGGTGTTGTGGATGTACGACCAGCCCTTCCACTTGATCAGAAACTGCCCCTCCCCCTCTGCCTCTGCCTCGGCCGCCTTCTCATCGAAGCCCGCATTCGGATCAAAGCCGTTCTCCTCAATGGCATAGATCGTTGTCTGGTTGCCGGTGCAGCCCCGCTTACCCAAGCGCTGCGCCAGGATGCGCTCGATCGTCTCGCACTTCTCCTCCTCCTCTGCGGCGGCGGCGGAAGCGGCCGCCTGACTCTCATCGTACTCACACTCCAGCAGATCCTCCGAGTCGGTGGCCTCGTCCTCAGAGGCCTCCTTATAGCTAACAGCTGCGGCTGTGCGACGGGTGGCGCAGCTGCTTAAATGAACAAAGGTTGAAGTCAGGTCAGGTCAAGGGAAAGGAAAGGGCGATGAGCACTTCAGGGAAATGGAAAAGATCATTACCGCTTGCTGGCATCGTCGTCATCGCTGTCCTCGGAGCTGAAGGACTTTACGCGACGTCTAGGCTGCTGCTGCTGTGCCGGTTTGCTCCTGGAGGTAGTAGCCGCTGGCTTACGCCTCTGAGTGGCGGCGGACACGTCGTCATCACTGTCCTCGCTTTCATCGCTTTCGTCCGAGTCCCAGCTGGTAAATGAAATCAAAAGTTGTGGTCAAAACGGATGGAGAAACCGAAGGCTCGCAACAATCTCACGTTTGTTTTTTCTTCTTTTTGGGAGCTGGAGCTCGCTTTGACTTGTCCGCAGCAGCAGCTGGTGGCTTGCGCGCCTGGCGCGTCCGCTTGGGTCTGTAGTCCTCTTCCTCCTCCTCCTATTGAGAAGAATGTGTTAGGAATGCATAGTGCAATCTGCTCTCCAGATGCCGACTTACGCTGCTGCTGCTGGAGGATGTTGGCGAGACATTGGCAGAACTATCACTGGCAGAACCGTCGGCAGAGGCTTCGCTGGCTGGCTGCTGATGCCCAGCCTCAGTCTCATCTTCCTCGTCCTCGTCGTCGTCTCGTTCTGGCTTTGACAAACTGCTGCTCGTGCTAGTGTTTGTCTTGTTGTTGTTACTCCCCTGGTCCCTGTGATCGGCTTGGCCATCGGCATCGGAGTCGGAGTCGCTTCCACTGGACCCAGCACTGGAGCTGTCGTCCTCCTGGTCGTCTGTGAATCCATTCGTCTTGCTGTCCGCCTGGGCAGCAGCAGCCGTGGGTGGAAAGCCTGGCGCCACCGTCGACGACTTGGTCTCCGGCTCCGCGGAGCTGCGTCCATCGCTGGAGTTGCCAGAGGAGCTGTCCGAGTCCGAATCGGAGCCCGAGGAGCCGCTGCCGCTGCCGCTGCCACTGCCACTATGGTCATCGGTGCCATTGGCATCCTCTCGGGTGTCATCTTGTTCGTCTGAGCCAATACTATTCGCCGATTCATTGAGTGCCTGCCAGGAAGAGATTGCAATCAGTGGAAGAAGCAGGATTGAATGGATCACGTGGAAAATGTTCAAAAGATTGCTAAACCTTCTAAAATCGCTAAAAACTTCAAAATATTGGCAAAAATACTTCGAAAATAGTAACAATGCTTCAACGCTTTCCTAAATCGGTTTCCTCAGAAAGAAGGGTACAAAATGAGGTTATTCAAGAAAGAAAGGACCTGAATTCTCTCCAGATAAAGAATCCAACTCATAAAGGGCCAATTCCTTAATAAAATGGTCTCTTTCTTTCAATATATCCCAATAGTTGATTGCTAAAGAGTCTTAAAAGGCAAACCGGGTGGAAAACCCTTCCAAGAAGTCGAAGCTATTGAACTACCAGGGCTAATCCTCTCCAGAAATTCATTTAAAAACTAGTTTATCTGAATGGAGCCACGAAAAGCCAAGAAACAATTATGGTTCTGGGAGGCTTTACGAGGAATTGACCGAGAAATTGACACAGAATCGCGGTAAACACGAAACACGGATCCTGGACAGTAGAACTACTATAGATCCTTAAAAACAACCGGATTTTCGATCTCCTGGCACTATTTTTCCCTCAAAAAGCCTCAAAAACGGAGAATTTATGCTTCTTATTCTGGAAAATATAATTTTAAACTATTGTTCCTGTGAATAGGAGGTGCAATCTGAGAAAAATTTATGCCGGCTTCCTTTTGGCGGGCTCCTAATCCCAAGGAACTTGGACAAAAATCTTTGAGAGAAAACTTTGCACCTTGCGATTTGTGATTACGTAATCGATGAAAATTTCCAATTTGCCCGGAAAACCATTGAAATCCATGGAATTTGAAGCGTTTTTATAGCCGTAGCCAATAAAAACAAACCGAAAATCTTGAATTTGATCAGAATTTGCGAAAATGGGTACCCAATATATTTTCACAAAATCCACTCTGGGTGCCACGTAGGAGTCTTGGGAACAGTCGGGAGGCGTCAGAAGGATGCAACACGGTCTAGTTAATGGGCAAATCCTTACATTTACCAAATGCCTCACTCGCAGCCGCAATACCAGCCAGCCAAGTGCGGGTGTCTCACGGCGAGGAGACTCCTATGGACTCTGGGGCTGAGCGGCCACGCCCACAAAACGGAGCGTGTGTTTCGTATGTAGCAGTTATTTTCAGTTAATACTCACACGACGACTGGGATGAAACTGTTTCAAAGCCTTTCGATTCGAATAATGGAAGAAATTCATAGTTTTTTCAACTTTTTCACACACACCGACGTTCGACATTCACAGCTTTTTCAAGGCCTACTCACCTGGCTCATTATATTGTCGTGGTAGCACCCCCAGTTGCCTTATAGCGCTCATTAAATACAGCCGATACACTTGAACACGGTCACTCTCGAATGTTTATGTTTTTCCCGCAAGCCACTTGTTTTTAAATGCACTTTTTTCAACACAAAAAGATCGCTTTTCACGTTTCATGCGTTTTTTTTTTCATGCGTCGCAGCAGAAATATCGCCACCATTTTGAATTAGTGTGACCGTGCATTTTAAACTAGAGGTGGTCAAGCAGCGATTGGGATGGGAACTCTATTTGCAACATTTATAATTTTTATATGTTTTGATTTCTTTTAGAATTGGTAATACTTAGTTATGTTTTTGTTTCTTGGTAATTATCTTGATTTTTTATTTTGAACATAAACTATTTTCCACTTTAAAAAATGTATAATATAATTTAAAAATATATCAACCAGTTTAAGAAATTTTGATATTCTAATTTATTACTGTGTTGATTTTAGCTACTACTATGTTTATTATTACGAAAATATTATACCGTTAAAGAATCTAAGTTTCACCGATCTAGCAATGGACGTATTCGTGATATCATCGATTTGTTTCATAGGCACATGGACACCAGTATACAACATTTTCTTAACTCGAAATTTTCTGGATCAATAGATAGAATACGTTTTTTTGTCTCCTTACTGTACTTCATAAAAAAATTTAAATACCTAAGCTTGTTCCAGTTGGTTGTTAATTTAAGTCCCCGATTTTATTATAATTTAAATAATTATGGGGAATGTAGAAATAATACGTAAACCTTATTAGCATACACGATAAATATTAGTACAAAACAACATTTCGAAATAGTTGAATAAATAATACATTTTATTTAATTAGGAAAATAACAATGAATACATTTTTGTACTTGCCTATAGCTTGTTTTTCGGCATTTCCCTTTTTTTTATTTAGTTTACTTTAGCTTATTTTTACTCAGAATCTAGCTTATTCGGGTGGTCAGCACTGCTGTGGTTCCTGAAACCTGAACCTCTTCCATAATATGCGCATTTCTTTGATGCACATGGCCACACTTAAGGTGCAAAAATATCGACTACACTCGATAACTTTTGGCACGGCACAGGTGTTTCCAGTCAGCTGTGGATGTGGACAATTTACAATTTTGTTGTTTTGTGTTGTTCTTGTTCGGGAACTTCAATCTAATTAAATTAGATAATTGGACATGTCGCGCAGCTGAACAATAATAGGCAAACATGAAAGAAGTGGGCATCGCTCTTCCCAAATCGCGAGGCGTGGGCGTCGGAGTACTGGCAGCCTTTCTACTGTGCTTCATTTTTTACTACTTCTACGGCGGTTACATGACGTTGGCGCTCTTCACAGCCATTCTCCTCTGTACGTATGCATCATTCGGAGCAGTGACTTGACCCTAAAGCTATTCCATTGCAGTGATATTCTACAACGCCCAGGATCTGCTGCTCTATCATCCCGATCTACCTGCTAACTCGCGAATTTACATTCCCATTCCGACAATGCACAACCTGCCCCACATCACGGTCAGCATCAAAACGCCCGACGATGTGACGCTGCATGCGTTCTGGATCAGCCAGCCGGAGGAGCGCTGCAAGTCGGTGCCCACGCTGCTCTACTTTCACGGCAACGCTGGCAACATGGGCCATCGAATGCAGAACGTAAGTTGGGTGGCAAACTGGTCTGCTGTCCCGATCGTAACATTCTACACATCATTTTGCAGGTCTGGGGCATCTACCATCACCTGCACTGCAACATTCTGCTGGTGGAGTACCGCGGCTATGGCCTGTCGACCGGAGTGCCGACTGAACGGGGACTGGTCACTGACGCCAGAGCGGCCATCGACTACCTGCACACGCGCCACGATCTGGACCACTCGCAGCTGATCCTGTTCGGGCGCTCGCTAGGCGGCGCCGTGGTGGTGGACGTGGCCGCGGACACCGTCTACGGCCAGAAGCTTATGTGCGCGATTGTGGAGAACACATTTAGCAGCATACGGGAAATGGCCGTGGAGCTCGTGCATCCCGCTGTAAAATATATACCAAATTTATTGTTTAAGAACAAGGTGAGCTTGTGCGCCTCGAGAATAGCGTTGGGTGTAAACCGATTTCAATTCCCCGCAGTATCACTCCATCAGCAAGATTGGCTCGTGTTCGGTGCCATTTCTGTTCATCTCGGGCCTGGCAGACACCCTGGTGCCACCGCGCATGATGCGTGCCTTGTACACACAATGCGGCAGCGAGTTGAAGCGCCTGCTCGAGTTTCCGGGCGGCTCGCACAACGACACCTGGATAGTGGACGGGTATGCTCGAGCGGAGTAGAGCTGCTCTCAGTTTGTACTCTAATTTGTGTCTTCCATTTAGGTACTACCAGGCTGTGGGCGGCTTCCTGGCCGAGCTGCAGCAGCAGCCAACGCCACTGCAGAAGGCGCCCGAGAAGAGCAATGTGTGGGTGGAGCTGGAGCATAAAATCATTGATGTGTAGCTCCCGGCTAGCGCGCATGCATCAAGTGTTCTTCTATTGACTGTGTTAACAATGGTTAAATACTTACTATACCAATTGTATACATTAACAAGGACAGGGTTTTAGTCCGGACACATTGCTTACGCCTTGTTGCGGCTCAGTGCAGTGATTAACAACGTGCTAGCGATGCTGGCTGTTCATTTTAAATACCTACGAATATGTGCTAAAGCAATTGAACAATTGCAGGAAACAGTATCCACTTTGAAATTCGAATTATTTCAAAAAATTATAGCTAATTTTTAAATATGTATATTATGTGCATACATAATTGACAACTAATCAGTATTTTACAAGGGAAAAACACTATTACTTTGCCGGAGAGTCGCTTTCATCACTAGCACGTTTACAACTTTGTGAGCTGGTTCCATTTTTTTAATGTTACACTATTTAATTGTTAAGAATGTAACGATAACTTAGGATTAGGATTAGGCTAGCAGGCTAACGCAAAACAGGTTAAACAAACTGATAAACAATAAAGTTTAAACAATCGCTAGAATCCAATGAAATCCTCATCGGCACTGTCATCGCTGCGGGGCGTGGACGGGCGCTTGCGACTGCTTGGTTTCTCCTGTTTTTCCTCCTCTTCTACTTCTATTTCGGGTGACTGAATCTCCTGGGCCTGCGATCGATGATGAAAAACGAATGAGACGCATTTGCTGTCCGTCCAGGCCTGGGCAAGAATGCTGTCGGGCAGGCCGCGATTGTTGGAGCAGTGGTACCATTGGGACAAGTGCGAGGTGCAGTCTGTGTCATCGGGCGGAGGCTTTGTTTGAATGTTCTGCACACAGCGCTTGCACTTGAGCCTTTTAAAAATAAATTGAAGAAGTTTATACAAATGTAGGCTAAGAATATGTGTGGTACGGGCTAACATGCAAGAGGTTTGCGCTTAATGATGGTTAGAATATGTGGCAGAGTTTCACTTTTCTATTAGAAAGTACTTTAAACAATTTGTACTTACTTCTCGTGGGTGTCGGAGAGAACCTGCGGGTCAAAGCGAAACAAGTCCTTGAGATCGTCACGCGTGAAATGTTTCTCCGCTGACTCGTTGTTGTCAATGATCGTACTGGACAGCGATTTCTTGTGCGTCTGTCGCTGCAGGATCTTCTCCTCAATGGAACCGCTCTAAAATACGACATTTCAACGTTGGTTTTACTTTACTTTTTTACGAAAACAGACAGAATACTTACAGCCACCAGGCGATATATGTAGCAGGGCTTCTTCTGACCGTCGCGCCACACTCTGGCCATTGCCTGTTCGTCGTTGGCGGGATTCCAGTCGGGATCGAACATAAACAGACGATTGGCGCCTATTAAATTCAGTCCGCAGCCGCCGGCTTTGCTGCTCAGCATGAACAGGAAGCTGTCAGACTCGGGGTCGTTGAACCTGTCCACAACCTTTGAGCGCTTCTTGATGGACATGGTGCCGTCGAGTCGGACAAAGCCGTACTTGCGCCTTCTCGCCAGCTGCTCGAACAGATCGAGGGTCTGTGTGTAGTTGGAGATCAGGACTACCTTGTCGTTACCATCCGCTCGAATGGCAGCTAGCATGAAGTCAAGCAGCATGAACTTGCCACTCAGCTCTGGGTTGAGATCCCTGGAGCAATGGAATTAAGAGAATCAAATCAAGATAATAAATCTACAACTTACTTTGGCTTGTAGTTGCTCGGCAGCACGTTCTGCGAGTTCTCGAAACCCTTTTCCCGCGCCGCGATCTTTTCATATATAAGATCCGGATGGCTGCATAGTTTTTTGAGGGTTGTGATGTCTGCCAGGGCAGTGAGCGAGGCCTTCTCGTTGCAGTCTTTAATGGGAAAGGGCATTGCATTTAGAGATACTAAGAGTTTTAAGCATCACCTACCCGCCAGGCTTCGACGCACCTGATCCGACTTCAGGAAATTCGTATACAGTTCCAGCTGAATGGGAGTCAGTTTGGCGCAGATGACCATCTCGAACTTGACTGGCAGGTACTTGGTAAGAATCTGATTGGTGCGCCGGATGATGCACTGATCGACCAGTCCGATCAGCTCCTGCGTCTTCTCGATCGCCCGCTGCCGCTCCCCGTCCGTGGAGTCGGCGTTCTGGCCCCGTAGAATGCTGCTTTCGAAGTTGCGCTTAAAGACGGCCGCCGTGCCCAGCATCTCTGGATTAACAAAGTTCACCAGGCTGAAGTACTCCGTGAGATCGTTCTGAATGGGCGTGCCGGAGAGCAGGACACGCCGTTTGGTCTTCAGGCCCATCAGCGCCTGGTATGTGAGGTTGTCGCTGTTCTTCAGGCGGTGGCCCTCGTCGCAGATCACCATGCCAACCTCGTACTTGCAGAGGATATCCGCGTAGATGCGGAAGGTCTCGTAGCTGATGAGCAGGACGGGCGTGCCCATGCGTGTGGAGGCGTTCATCGAGAACTGCTCGAGGGCGCGGATGGTGTTCTCCTTGGTTCCCCCCTCCATGGCCAGGCAGAGGAGCCGGCCGTGCAACCACTTGGTGAACTCCTTTTCCCAGTTCTTAACCAGCGACGACGGAGACACGATGATAGCCTTGTTGATTGTCGGTTTGCACTCGGCACTCTGCCGCAGCAGCGTCCACACCAGGGTGACGCACTGCAGCGTCTTTCCCAGGCCCATCTCGTCGGCCATGATGCAGCCATTGAAGCTTCCACGTCTTCCTTCCACGCATTCGTACATGAAGCGCACGCCCTCGCGCTGATGCGGCCGCAGGATGTTGCTCAGCAGCGGATCCACCACCACGTGCACCAGCACCTTGCTGGGATCCATTGCCATGCGCTCGTGCTCCGTGTAGGCGGGTGGCTGGTACAGCACCAGGGCGTTGCAGGCCAATGGATCGTGGAGGGGGCGCCGGACGATGCAGCGACGTACCCCGAGACAGCGATTGCCCCCGTAGTCCGGGACGTAATTGTCGATCGGCACCTTGAACTGGCGGGCCAAGACCTTGGCAATGGCCCGCTCATACTCGCTGTTGGCCGTGAAGCGGATGGGCAGAGGTATGTCCGTCGTATTGCTGGCATCGCGCAGGGCGGTGCTCTGACGCTTCCTGTCCAGCTCCTGTTCTCGCTCCAGTTCCTGCTGGCAGACTCGCTTGTTCTTCTTCAGCAGCGGCGGGGTGAAGGAGTGCCGGGACGCTGGGATCTGGCCCAACCGTTGGCTGGGCGCCAGGCTGCGTCGCTGCAAAGGGATTGGATAGCATGAAATATTTCATTTTAATTTTATTTACCATTTTATGAATTTCAACTCGATTTAGCGCGAACACTGCTTGGCGTGAACTGCTTGCCGGCCAATAGTCTGGCCACACCGAACGCTGACAATTCACTAATTAAGAATTATTTACTTTAATTTAATAGCAAGTACTTAATACAAAATAAATAATTTAAAACCATTGCAACTACATTTTCTTTAATTAAATAAATTAAATTAATTTTTCGTTATTATACGAGTTATCAACCGAATTATGTTGCTCCGATTTTTAGGGTATTTATCAGGGATTTTGAGGTTTTGTAAGGGCCCAGCCGCAGTCACACTTCCGCGGCAAGTGGTTTTTTTTTCGTGCTAAATTAAGGGAAACTGCAGATTTTGATAAGGAAAATATTATCCAAAATTTGCCAGCAAAGCATAGTCTTGGTCTAAGTCCGCCGCACGCAGGGATTGGGATGCTCCGGCAAGCGACTGGCAACGAACTAGAGCAGCATAGTCACAGACTCATCGTGCGCCGATTCGGTGCAGTCGTGGTGTTTTGCCATTGGGGCAGAAAAAACAGCAAACGAGATTATAAATAACCGCAATGTGTTGTTCTGGGACGCTGGTGCACTGTTGCTGAGGGTGGAGGAGGAGGATGCCAGTGCCGGAGAACAAGTGCACGAAAAAGTGCGCCTGAACGCACAAGTGCCAGTACCAGCAGCACAACCACATCATCAGCAGCTCGTCGTGCAAAGCACTGCTTGCTGCGTACTGCCGTCAGAATTAATAAATTGGGTCGATCGACGTTTCGGACAGGGACCAGAGATCTCGTACGAAATTATTTGTCAGATTGTGCTTTGGCCCAGAGGGCTAATTATGAGTTTGCTGATTCAATTAAGTTGCAGCCGATGATTTAAAAGTTAAATCAAGCGGACAACGGGCCCAAAGCGGAGTCAACAAAAGCGGCTCAAAGAGGCAGAGAAGCGGACGCAACGCGACGCCAGCCAACGAAATTGTTTCAACAGCACGTTCAAAGTGAAGGTCAACGTCACAACGGAAGGCAACGACATCGCAGCGCCAAGTCTGGCGGCCGAAACCAAAAGCGAAACCCGAAGCGAGCCACCACCATCATCATCACCATCACCCTCAATCGCAGAAGTCTCCGCCGCCGCTACCAGCTAGCGGATCTCAGCCCGGAGCCAAAGCGCGACCAGCAGCAGCACCATGACTCGCTCGGCCATGTCCATCGCCCCCGCCCTTGCCCACGGCCAGCGGCTGCTGCTACTAACCTTTGGGGGAGCGCTGCTCATCCTGGTAGCCTGTGTCCTTGGCACTGAGACCTCCATGCCCACGCAGAATATGTCCCACAAGGAGCGGGCGGAACTGAGGTAATTATAATGCTGGGTATATGCTATTCCCCCAAGAATTTCGTTTCGAATTTCCCCCAAGTGAATAATTTACGCGCAATGTTTTCATTTATTTTTCACACATATGTACATATGTACATATTTAATACTTATCACTAAACTACAATGTGAATTTTTTGTTTTCGATAACATGGGCTGACAAAACTAAAAAAAACTCTCAAAACCAAGAATCTGAACATACATTTACAAAGGTTTTCGATGGGCTAAGCTCGATCCGGCCTCAAAAAATATGATATACATCACGTTTTCGAGATATTTTAACCTTAAAGTGCAAAAAATATATCGGAGATTTTTCCAAATATTGAAACTGATAACGTAACAGAACAGTAAGAAAACAATCAGTTTTTAAGTTACATTACCTCAAGAGTACAAAAAAACTGAATTTGTTAGACTTTTAAGTTCAAATATTTTGAAACCTGACGTATAGCAACATTTTTGACGCCCGATTTAAGTTCAACAGGTCGAAAACTATTAGAAAAGTATAGTCTGGTTCTTGGTTTTGTAATCTAAGTACAGTGTGTAATTATGAATAGGATAACTAACAACTAACTTTACTATAACTATTGTTTATGAACTTACTCTACATACCTTAAAACGATTTAATTAACGAAAAGAAAATGGAAGAAAGATATCTTTAGCTACAGATTAGTGGCGGCCAGGCAAGACAATGACATGATAGAATTGAATTTGTGTGAGCAAGAACTAGAAACGAAATAGAAAGGAATAGATTTGACTAAAATAGCTAATTAACTCAAAAAAGGGCTAAAGTTAGTCACATATTTACAATTTGGCCGCACTGACTGGCGTTGTATACATTCTGTGCCTACTTTCCCTGTGCAGGCCAGACTGAGAAATCAGCTAGAGTTCAGTGTTTGTTTTTGTACATGTTTATATATTTTTGTTTCACCAACGGTGGGGCTAATTATTTGTATTAAACCAAATTCGATAACAAAATAAAGGTCGCAAAGGTTTAACCAATTATTAAAGATTTGGGCAACTGGGGGTCATAAAGTAAATGTTTGGCAAATGTCTTATAAGTATATTTTCATACGCCATTAAAATAATATAACTCGATCGAATAGAAAAACTTTGGCTTCCCGAAGCGAGCTGCTTTTATAAAATTGCGGATCAAATTTGTGTTTTTTTAATCAGCTTTCTGATTAAAATTATCATAAATGCGCTCGTTTTCTGATCATAAATAATGCTGCCTTCGGGAGAAAATCGTATGCTAGCCGCGACACTTATAAAAGAGTTTCTTATAACCCTTTCATTGAACCATAAGCGACTCTTCTTCGAGTCATATTATTTCAATCGAATTTCGATCACCTAGAGCAGCAAAGGGCACGGGGTGGCTCAATTTGCTCACACTGCTCAAACCGTTATCTTTTTTCGGAGGCAGCTGGCCAAGCTGCTGCTCAAACCTTTAGATCTCGTGCCCTCCGCTGACCTAGAGGATACATTTTCGATTGCAATACCTTTTGTTATTGTAATTTTAGAATTTAACAGTCACTTTCGAGTCATTTTTCAATATTTTTCGAATCGCGCATGATTTCAAACCTTTTTAATCATTTTAGCGACTTGAAAAAAATCATCCAGTGGGATTATTGGAAAAAAGATCTTCGAAATGCGGGGAGGGATACTCAAACATATAGCTAAAAATAGAGATCGCAAAGGTTTTACCATTAAAGATTTAAACAACTGATGGCCATAAAGTTAAAATCTTAATTTAATTAGCAAAAAATAGAAAAAACTTCGTTGCGCTCTGGTTTTTATTACTTTTTTATTAACCGTATTGATTTGATTTCAGGGAAGAAGCTCGAGATATGTTCTATCATGCATATAATGCCTATATGGAGAACGCTTACCCCGCCGACGAGCTGATGCCGCTGTCCTGCAAGGGACGCTATCGTGGAGTGACGCCCTCTCGTGGCGACATGGACGACATCCTTGGAAAGTAAGAAGGCAAAATGAAATCCGCTTCTGGCGCTTTTACTACTTGGTTACTCCTTCCTTTAGTTTCTCCATGACCCTGGTGGACACTCTGGACACTTTGGTGCTGCTGGGCGACTTCACGGAGTTCGAGCACGCCGTCAAGCTGGTCATCCGCGACGTGCAGTTCGACAGCGATATTATCGTGTCCGTTTTCGAGACGAACATCCGTATGGTCGGCGGCTTGCTGTCAGCCCACATCCTGGCCGAGTATCTGCAGAAGCACGCGGATGTGATGCACTGGTACAAGGGCGAGCTGCTGGAGATGACCCGCGAGCTTGGATATCGCTTATTGCCGGCGTTCAACACTTCCACAGGCATTCCGCACGCAAGGGTTAACCTGCGGCTGGGCATGAAGGATCCGCAGCTGAAGAAGTCGAGGGAGACCTGCACTGCGTGCGCGGGTACCATCCTGCTGGAGTTCGCTGCCCTTTCGCGACTGACTGGCGATCCCATTTTCGAGCTAAGAGCCCACGCCGCCATGGATGCGCTGTGGAAGCTGAGGCATCGCGGCTCTGACCTCATGGGAACCGTGCTGAATGTCCACTCCGGGGACTGGGTGCGTCGCGACTCGGGCGTCGGGGCCGGCATCGACAGCTACTACGAGTACCTGTTCAAGTCCTACGTCCTGCTGGGCGACGACAAGTACCTGGCTCGCTTCAACCGCCACTACAACGCAGTGATGAAGTACATTAGCGAGGGGCCCATGCTGCTGGATGTGCTCATGCACAGGCCGCACGCCAAGTCGAAGAACTTCATGGACTCGTTGTTGGCCTTCTGGCCGGGTCTGCAGGTGCTGTCGGGCGACCTAAAGCCGGCAGTGCAGACGCATGAGATGCTCTATCAGGTCACTAATTTCATTATTTGCTGAATCCATTGATACTTATTCTGTTTTCCTTTAGGTTATGCAAATGCACACCTTTATTCCAGAAGCTTTCACCGTGGACTTTCAAATACACTGGGGCCAGCATCCCCTGCGACCGGAGTTCATAGAGTCCACGTATTTCCTGTACCGTGCCACTGGCGACCACCACTATCTGCAGGTGGGAAAGCGGGCTCTCAAGACACTTCAGCAGTACGCCAAGGTATCGTGTGGCTATGCGGCCGTCAATGATGTGCGCACCGGCAAGCACGAGGATCGCATGGACTCCTTTGTGCTGTCCGAGACAATCAAGTACCTGTTTCTGCTGTTCTCGGATCCACAAGATCTGATAATTAACGTGGATGAGTTTGTCTTTACCACAGAAGCGCATCTGCTGCCCCTTTCCATTGCCCAACTAGGGAATTCCACGTTTAGTGAGTATATTTTTGAAGGCTTATCTTATATATATTTTTTACGATCCCCTTTCACTCGACTCTCACAGGCTTTCGGCAATCGGACGAGCACAATGTCCTCGACTTCATGCGCACCTGCCCCAGTTCCAATAAGCTTTTTCCTGAGAAAGTACGCAAACCATTGCGCAACTTCATTACGGGCTCGTGCCCGCGCACCAACGGCGGAAAGCGACTCAGCGCCCTGGATTTTCAGGCAAGCAATGCTGATCATCTGCGAGCTGTTTACGACATGGGCATCACCATGGTTTCGATAGGCGAGCGCAGCCAAGGCAAGGTGCGACTGTTTCATAGTTTCTATAATGTAAGTTTTGTTTCTTTTCCGCTTTTTCGTTTCGTTTGCATTACGTTTCGACTGGGGATGTACATACATACATATATCGAGAGAACTCCGATAACAATCTTATCGAAAAATTCGCAATCTTTGATATATCGAAATTTGAAAAATGGAAAAGTATTGCATTTGATATTATCGAAAAGCAATCATAATAATATTAATGGCTAGCATCCGGGCACTTTCGCTTCCTCATATTCCTCCACCTAAACCATATCATCATCTCCATTTTCCTTACTCCAACAAACGCTGAATTGTTTACATGTGCTTATCATGCAGGCCAAGAGCCACGAGGAGGGCGAAATGGGACTGCAGTTCATGCAAGAGATGCTGGAGCTGACCAAGATGCAGAGCATGAATCAGCTGGCGCAACTGCAGGTGCGTGAACCCCGACTAATAATTCTGAAATAGTTCTCACAGCTGCATTTTCTTTCATTGACAGGCGGTGGCCTTTGCCACCGACGAGAAAACGCAGGACTGGACCGCTTTGATGGCCGGACCGTCGCATTTTAGCCCAGAGCTGATCGGCGAGCAGTTCGTAGAAGGTGATTTGGTGATGGCCAAGCCGCTCCGGGCCTGCGACGAGCAGCTGGAGAATGCCGAGGAGGCAAAGGGCAAGGTCTTGGTGGCCGAGCGCGGCGATTGCACTTTTGTGAGCAAGGCGCGCCTGGCCCAAAAGGCGGGTGCCGCTGCGCTAATTGTCTGTGATAATGTGCCGGGTTCTTCCGGCGAGACGCAGCCGATGTTCGCCATGTCCGGCGACGGCAACGACGATGTCCTCATTCCGGTTGTATTCATGTACAGCGTGGAGTTCAACAAGCTGTCAGCCGTGATGCAGCAGCGAAGTAAGCAGCCGCTGCGCGTGCGGGTCATGCAAATGGTGGAGTTCAAGCGCTGGCAACTGGCCAGGGAGCAGCGACGGAATCAGACAGCGACGGGAACGACGCAGAAGCCAGATAAGGAGTTGTAGTGACCCCAAAGTAGTCTTCGCCAAACTAGCTATATTATTTTCCATAGTGTTGATAGTAATTAATCTAATTTTGAAATTCTTGTACTTTACTAGACGCGTAAGCATAGGACTTTTCTGTTAAGGGATTCTGCATTTCGTGGTCGTAGTTCTCAGGCTAGCAAACTAGCTTCCTAGTGGCAATCTATTGTGTTTAGAGGGCCACACACAACCTGAAACATTTTTAGAGAGGAATTTTACTTTTTCTTGTAAGTAAAACTTGTGTACATACAACTTCTTATATCTTAGCAAGTAACGAGAAACTAATTAAAGACTAACTCTAAGAATACAACTAGTTGGTAGCGTATCGAGTCGGCAGAATAAGCTAAGCAAATTTGTAGTTGAAATTGATTAGTTCGAACAGACGGAACTATTATAAAATATATGCATACAAAAAGTTAACAAGTCTGGTTTATAATTCGGGCTACAAACGGGTCTGTGAAAGTGGAGAGAAATTTGGATAAGTGCTCACAAATTGAGAGTAATCAATTGACTTTTTCCCGACAAAATTGTTTAACTTCTAAGAGTGTTTGGAGTGGGTTTCATTGTTGTATGATTGAGTTATTCTGTATAGTAGCCCATCTTGACTTTTTGTTAGCTAAACAAATATATATTTAATCTTAAATACATATTCGCTTAATATAATATAAACTTTCATGAAGTTGGCAATAGTTCCATCAAACAAATAAATTTCTTAGTCTTAAATACCCAGAAGAAAAGGGGCCAAAGAAATTGATTGCTTATTGTTCGAAGACGTATAGTAATACGACGGTGGGCAGTTGGTTGCTCTTTCTGTTTCGCGGGGTAGTAGCACCTACTTTAAACATACCAAGAAACAGGACTGCTGACGGTAACAATATGCCAATCGATACAGAGACCAACAACTTAGGTGCCCATACCAATAACCTGGTAGGACTTCTTGCCACACAATTGGCTTGATGACGCCTTCGTAGAAGACACCCGATTGGTCTATATATTCATGGTAGTGATATATTTCAGGGACTGCTGTAAGAAATGACACCCTGATTTATCTGCATAACTTTAAAAACAAGGGTGTTTTCTTTGTGAAACATAAATAACCTACGAGAGGCTGTGCAATCTGTAGTAAAAGTTATATCTAGCCTCAAAGGGACATCATAAAACGTTCAAATGCTGTTTTTGCGAGAACGGCTCGAGAAAACGAAGAAAAAAAGCACTGTGTACAATGTAATAAGTTTCCATTTAATGACATAATTTTGTTTTTCCATTTTGGTGTTTCCTTTGCACTTCTCATATGACACATCCTCTGCTGCTCTGGGCGAGAGCAGTGTAAATCAAAGATATTTGATTTTATGTAAAATTATGTATACAAATTATGTATGTATAAACATTGACGTACCGGCTAGTGTTTTTGTTTTTTTCTTTCAGAAAAAATAAAGAAACCAATGAAATAAAAAACACTTAATCAATGGTAGCGAATTAGAGCTTAGTTAAGGCTAACAGGGTTTGACTTACTCGTGACTTAGGCTAGATGACGATGATGTTTGGGATTGGGATTGGGATTGGGACTGGGAGAAAAGGGTAAAGCTTATGATAGTTTTCGATATATTTGAACTACATATTTTGGAGCCGAGTCACAGCTCCAAATGAAAATTGAGTGATCTTACAGTTCACAATTTAAGGCGTCATACGTTTCTCAAAATGGGCGACATTTTTTGCTAAAATCATTGGGCGGGGTGAGAACACAATAGACTAGGTGCACTTTTCACTAAACTGGCACCTGGTACTGGTACTGCTGCTGGACGGCCAGCTTGAGCATGTGATTGGTGATGCTGTCTACTGTCAGGGACTGTGGCGACATCTCGATCACCTGTGACTTGTGGCGCGAGTAAAAGCGTTGCGCTCCATTGGCCAGCGGCGCCACATAGGTCAGTTGCCGCGGATCGGCGGCGTTTATCCAGGCCTCTCCGTCCGCAGACGACTTAATGATCAGATGATCTCCAGTATTCACCGCCTCGATGGCGTCATCGAATTGGGGCGACGGGAGCCGGTGGATCTGGAGCAGGCGGTGCGAGGGCGTGGCGTGCGACAGCTCACAGGCGATGACATGCACCTCGGCCGGACGGTCGTCTGGCTCCTTGAGGTACTGAAAGAGAATCAGCATGCTGCTCTGGTCCAGGTCCAGGCTGGGGTAGTGCATGGCGGCGAGGCTGCGCCCGAGGGGGCGGCCTAGGTCGTAGTTCATCAGCGTGTCGCCGCTGCGGTGATCCCACACGGTAACGCGTGTCTGGCCATAGCCGATCAGGCGGTCTTCCGACAAGCACTCGATGTGGCGCAGCTCGTGGCGCAGCTGCTTGAACTCGCGGATGGATGCCAGCGTGTCCAGCGTGGGCGTCAGCGAGTACTTGCAGATGCCCGACCGCGGCCTGCCCATCACCAGTTCCTGCTGCCAGGCCATCACAAAGTATCGTGACTCTGCGATGCTCGTATAGATCACATGAGACCCCTCGCTGTGGATTAACTTGGCTTTTAAATATCTCTAAATTACTGGATCGCAGTGGAGCTTACCAGTTGACAGTGTCCAGGTGAACCGAGTGCATCCGAGGTCGTAGATCCTCCTCGCAGAAGTAGTAGACATTCACGTGCAGCGACGTTAGCTTCACCTCCCGCTTGTGATGGTCCAGCGACCGGCTCTGCATTTCTAGGTAAACCGGCGTTGAATTGTGCACGCAGATGCGGCTGCCGAACGGCGTGAAGATCTCCGTGTCTGCGGATACATCAGAAGCGAGGCAAAGAAAACAAATGTATTAATTAACTCAT
This sequence comes from Drosophila orosa, assembly GCA_018904745.1. Taxonomy (NCBI): domain Eukaryota; kingdom Metazoa; phylum Arthropoda; class Insecta; order Diptera; family Drosophilidae; genus Drosophila; species Drosophila orosa. The sequence continues at coordinate 35,259 of JAEIIH010035913.1, forward strand.
TCAGAATTAAGCATAATTACCGTTCGTGATGCGTCGCAACCTGCCCAGGTACACCCATCGCGGCCTTACATCCAGTTCTTCCTCCTGTTGATGATGCGGTAAACTATGCGATGCGGGAGACTTTCTGACCGGCGAGGTGGTCCTCTTCGGCTGATGCAATACGCTCAAAACCTTTGAGTACTTCCAAAAGGTAATGCACGTCTCCTGCAGCACGATGAGCTGATCTAGCTCGTAGTACATGTACAAAACCAGGCCATACTTCTGGGAAAGTGGATTAGACAGTGCCCTGGAGCCTTCGCTCAGTCTTAGCAGGCCGCCGGGCGGAGTGGTGTCGATGTTCAGAACGTCTAGTCCATCAAGTCGATCGCCACTTCCCGCCTGTTGGCATGGGCGACGTGACGGCGACGGCGACGGCTCCGTCACATTGTGCTTCGTTGTTGGCGAAGGGGGGTAAATTAGGAAGGACTTGGCTAACACTGGGAATGCGGAATGAGTTTGGGGATGGGTTGTGGGTGCATCCAACTTGGGTGGCACATCCGTGCCCGGTGACGCACTGGAAATGTGGAGGGGGACTTGTGCGGCGTGAATTGAAACCCCTTCAGAGGCTGCCGGCAGGGACTTGGCGCGGGAACGCTTGGCGTGTTTAGTCACACGGAAGGGCGGAGGCTTCCTTGCAATTGTCGCGGCAGTCGCCATTGGCTTGACAACCCTTACTAACTGGCGGGGCGTGTTGGGAGGAGCCACTTGCTGCTCCTGCAGGCGGTACTGTTCGGGCAATTTGTTTTCCCCCAGCTCTTTGGGCCTCTTCAATCCCGCCTTACGTGCCATTGTCGACGTGTGCCCCTTTTTGGCGCCATGACTGGTGGGGGTGTTGGTGATGCCGGCACTCAATCGCTTGCCGCGCCCCTGGGCCATCTCGTCCGAAAGGGCGTAGCTCTTGAGGAGATTCACCTTGCGGTTGCGTAGCAGCTTCGAGTTGAGGTGGGTGGTGGAGCGGGTTACGAGGTCCCGGATGCGAACCTGTTTTGCCGAAACAGTAGTAGTCGCGACGGTGGTGCGTCGCCGTTGCGTGGCAGTTTCAGCCTTTCTAAGCTTGGGTGCCTTTGGTATTCGTATTTGTGTAGGTGCTGGAGCATGAGGGAGAGCACTCTTTGACTGCGGGGCCTTCACAGGACTTGCCTTCGCCGGGCTGATCACGGGAGATGTACGCGGAACTGCATCGATCAGTTGGAGTTGGTCGGGTGACGGCTGCTTGGGGGACTGTGCCTGCTGCGCTGGCTCATTGGTAGTCGCCTGGATGATGTAGATCGAGGGCTTGGTCTCGCGCGCCTGGCGCAGGCGTTGCTGCATGCTCTGCAGCAGTTTGGTCTGGGCTGGAGCGGCTGCCTCGTAGATCTTTGCAAAGGCAGCCTCAACGGACAGTGCCCGCTTGTGACCTTCCTCCTGCTGCTCTCTGCCTGCCTCCAGCTCCAAATGCGCTTCGCTTTCCCTGGGGGATCTGTGTCGATGTGACTCCTGCCCTCCCGGTGATCTTCTTCGCTCCCCCTGATATGGTGACCTGTGACTCTCCTGCTCCTTGAACGACTTGCGACGCTCATGGCTGGGCAACGGTTCTCGGATATCCGAGTAGTCTCCTTGCACCTGGTAGTAATAGCCTTTCTGGGGCTGCTCTTCCTCTGCACTCATGGCGGGCAGCGGACAGACAAAATTCAGTTCGGCATCGGACCCTGGAACAGATCTATTCCCTTCGGGCAGCGGGTTGTCCTCCTTGTCGGAGTGACTGGGCTCGCTGCTGCTGCTTGTCACTACTGGCTGCTTTTTGTCCTTGTCCTGCTGTCGCTCCCTTTCCCGCCGCTTGCCGCGGACATCGCTGCGCATCCTGTCCAGTTGCTGCTGGGGCCGCACGCGCAGCGAGCGCCGTGCCACTGTGCTGTTGGCCAGCTCGCGCATGGCTGTGGCCACCGCATTAGCCGTGGCCAGCTCGGTGAGACCCAAGTAGTTGCAGAACTCCTGCTGCTCGTAGAACATGGTGGGGCAGTTGTTGATGTAACGTGGCTCCTGATCTCCGGACATCTCCAAGGGCATTTCTGCCGAATGCTTACCCGGAGGCGCCTCCGGCAGTTCCTGGTAGCGATACATATGCTGATGGGGCTGCTGCTGCTGCTGCTGTTGGAGCAGCTTATGGTCCATAAACTGCTGTTGCATCTGCACCTGATGCCGCATTACATCGAGTACAACGCTGGACAGTTGCCGGTCAGAGGGTGCCGGTGCAGCAACATCCCCTGTAGCAAGATCCACCAAATCAGAGCTTTCTTCAGGCAGAGGAACAGGAACAGGAGCAGAGGCGCAGCAGGGAGACGTCTTTACAATGCGATCAGACAACGCTGCTGTTGGTACTACCGCGCAGCTGTCCAGATCAGTAGTGGAGGTCACCTTGGTGGCCAGCCGCTGTTCAGGGGCATCGATAGGCAACACCACTTCCTCGCCCTCCGGCGCCTGATCGGCCTGCATCAGCTCTTCCTCGGGTATCAGAGTAGCGACGGAGGCTTTGTCCATGTCCATAACCTCGTAGCAATCGTCCTCGTCGTCGTCATCCAGAACAATGGTCTCCTCGGTTGGCATGACATGGAGTAGGCGCCGATGCACTGGACGCTCCGCTG
>JAEIIH010035916.1:3953-26101 GCA_018904745.1 Drosophila orosa
GGCTCCCGAGACTGTTCTCGCTGATGATGGCTACCGTTACAAGACCCACAAGCGCGTGGTTGTCCGCCGTCACCGTCGTGATGTGAGCCACCTGCCCTCCAACGAGTACCTGCCCCCTGTCCAGGCCGCCGCTCCCACCAACGAGTACCTGCCCCCAGTTGCCGCTCCCGTCCAGGTTGCTGCCCCAGCTCCCGCCCCCGTGCACTTCGCTGCCCCCGTCCAGGTTGCCGCTCCCGTCGAGGTTGAGGCCGAGCCCGCTCACGAGCTTGCCGATGATGGCTACCGTTACAAGACCCACCGTCGCGTGGTCTACCGTCGCCACCGTCGTGACGTCAACGAGCTGTCCAACGAGTACCTGCCCCCCGTCCAGGAGGCCGCTGCTCCCTCCAACGAGTATCTTGCTCCCGTTGAGGATGCTCACGATACCGTCCTGGCTGATGATGGCTACCGTTACAAGACCCACAAGCGTGTGGTGATCCGCCGTCACCGTCGTGATGTCAACGAGCTGTCCAACGAGTACCTGCCCCCCGTCCAGGAGGCTATTGCTCCCTCCAACGAGTACCTTGCTCCCGTTGAGGCTGCTCACGAGACCGTCCTGGCTGATGATGGCTACCGTTACAAGACCCACAAGCGCGTGGTGATCCGTCGTCACCGTCGTGATGTCAACGAGCTGTCCAACGAGTACCTGCCTCCCGTGCAGGCCGCTCCCGCTGTCGAGTACTTGGCCCCCGTGGAGAACACCGTCGAGGTGGCTCCCGCCCACCAGCTGGCCGATGATGGCTACCGCTACAAGACCCAGAAGCGCGTTGTGATCCGCCGCCACTAAATCAAGCGATGTCGGCTTCACTCGGTGATCGATTTGTGCTCATTTTGGAGTGCAAACAATACTATTAGAATACCTCCTTTTCATTCAACAAATACAATAATACGATAACGAATCCATAAACACAAGGTGTCTTAATTTGGGAGGAACTCAGAATGTGAAACACGGTGAAGTTATAATAATAAGATCTTTATATCTTTCCCATAAGGAAATGGGTTAGAATCATTAACTTAATGGATCACTTATAACAAATGGCGAAACTTGTTGCAAAAAGCCACCTGAGTTCTAAAGAAGCTTTTCGGAAGCGTGATTTGAAGATTTCATAAGTGATTGAAGTGTTTCTATAAATATATTCCTTCTAATTGGATCAAGTCAAATGATCTAATTATAATTATGGAAACATGGGCTTAGCCATCACAGCTGCCCAATAATGTAAGGCTGATCCATAATCGAATTAATTTTAAATTTATATCTGTCAATGCTTCCGCACACTCATCTCTGAAAGATTGAGCCTGCCTGACGCACTAAGACCGCTTACCTCTATCAATGCGGGTATATATATTTACTTGGAAGATATGACATAGTTAAAATTTCCTTTATTTTTTGATCTGATACCAACATTTCAATATCAAAATTCTAGTATGATTGTGATATTATATTATATCAAAACTGTTAAAGCATCTGATTCCATTTTACTATATGGCTAGAAACCATACTTTTTAAAGATTTTCAGACATTTCTGTTTTTTGTATATTACTTAATAACAAATATAATTATACATATTATTAATTTGCAATATCTATTAGCTTTTATTTTTCATATTTCACAATAGATGTACAGATAGAGGTATCACACTGCACGAATAATAAGAACTTGTACTATATTTTATTATTAAAATTAATATCCTCTTTTGTTTCATTTTAATATGTTATGACTTCTTTGGACTTGATCTGTCCAAGTGCTATCTCTTTCAAAAGTGTATTCAGTGCTTTTGTTTCCAGTTTTCATTCAGCTTTGACATACTATCGGCTTAGACAGTCAGAGCTATTGTTTCGGCATTGAGTTCGTGATTTATTTCCGCAACTTGATTGCCTTTTTCGGCAGTCATTTCGCTTTTATTTCAAAGTGAATAGGATTTCTCCGATCGGCAGACCGCCCGGCCAGCCCATCTGCTTTTATTGTCCGGGTGATGGCTCTCGATTAACTCCCGGTTGATTAAGCCAAAGTATACAGTATAATTATCGGTAATTAAGCAAATTGAGCTGGAATGGATCAGAGCCGGCACGCGCTGCTCTGGGAGAAATTGAGTGAGTGCGGCTGGGGTGCGGGGACAATGGAACCTGATCTTGGCCCGGCCAATAGGTATTACCAGAGTGGATCTTAGAGGTATTAACTGCCAGCCAGTGGCAGTGGCAGAGGGGCTTCCCCCGCGCCGGCTCCCATGCCGTGGTTCAGAGGCTGAATAGACCAAAAACCCGTTGCAAACCTGATTGCAAAAACTATAATGGATATGTTTTTGGCGGTGTCACTAAATACAAATTCATAAATTAAAGAGCCAAATGCAAATTTCCTGCCGCAGGCCGGTGATTAGAATCATATAAATAAGCGGCAGAACTTTGGACAGAGCATCACTTCCATTTGCATTCTCCGATCAACTGGACAGCCGAGCACCCAGCACCATGGTACTTGACGGGCTCCCGCACCTGTCCACCAGGATACCTACTAACTCCACTCTCTTTCTGTCTCTCTCTTAGAAACTCCTGCTGATCTGCGCCCTCGTAGCCGCCGTGGCCGCTGACGTGAGTCACCTGCCCTCCAACCAGTACCTGCCGCCCAACCACTACGCCGCCTCGGCTCCTGTGGCCTCTTACTCGGCTCCTGCTGAGTCCAGCTACTCGGTGGCTGCCTCTGCTCCGGCTGTGAGCTACTCCGCCCCTGCCCAGACCTACACTGCTGCTGCCTCGGCTCCAGCTGTATCTTACTCCGCTCCTGCTGCCACCTACCACGCTGCTGCTTCTGCTCCAGCTGTGTCCTACGCCGCACCTGCTCAGAGCTACTCCGCTCCTGCTGCCACCTACACCGCTGCTGCTTCTGCTCCAGCCGTGTCCTACGCCGCCCCAGCTGTGTCCTACGCCGCTCCTGCTCAGAGCTACTCCGCTCCTGCTGCCACCTACACCGCTGCTGCTTCCGCTCCAGCTGTGTCCTACGCTGCCCCCGCTCAGAGCTACTCTGCCCCTGCCCAGACCTACACCGCTGCCGCTTCTGCCCCAGCTGTGTCCTACTCCGCCCCGGCTGAGAGCTACGAGACCGCTGCTTCCGAGCCCGCCCACACCTTCTCCTCCAGCGATGGATACCGCTACAAGACCCAGAAGCGCGTTGTGCTGCGTCGTCACCGTCGTGATGTGAGCCACCTGTCCAGCGAGTACCTGCCCCCAGTTCAGGGAGCCGCCTCCGCCCCCAGCAGCGAGTACCTGCCCCCAGCAGCCTCTGCCCCAGCTCCAGTCTACTCTGCTCCTGCCCCGACCTACACCGCCGCTGCCTCTGCCCCAGCTGTGTCCTATGCCGCTCCTGCTGCTGCATACAGCGCTCCATCCACCTACCACGCTGCCGCTTCCGCCCCAGCTGCTTCCTACTCTGCCCCCGCCCAGAGCTTCTCCGCCCCAGCTGAGAGCTACGAGACCGCTGCTTCGGCCCCCGCCCACTCCTTCTCCTCCAACGATGGATACCGCTACAAGACCCAGCGTCGCGTGGTCCTCCGTCGCCACCGTCGTGATGTGAGCCACCTGCCCGCCAACGAGTACCTGCCCCCAGCAGCCTCTGCCCCAGCTCCAGTCTACTCTGCCCCGGCTCCAGTCTACTCTGCTCCTGCCCCGACCTACCACGCTGCTGCTTCCGCCCCAGCTGTGTCCTACGCCGCTCCTGCCCAGAGCTACTCTGCTCCTGCTGCCACCTACACCGCTGCTGCCTCCGCCCCAGCTGTGTCCTACGCCGCTCCCGTCCAGAGCTACTCTGCTCCTGCCCAGACCTACACCGCTGCCGCTTCTGCCCCAGCTGTGTCCTACTCCGCCCCTGCCGAGAGCTACTCTGCCCCCGCTGAGAGCTACGAGACCGCTGCTTCCGAGCCCGCCCACTCCTTCTCCTCCAACGATGGATACCGCTACAAGACCCAGCGTCGCGTGGTCCTCCGTCGCCACCGTTACTAGACGGCCCCGCCGTTGAGGCTGCACCCCCGACAAACCGAGCCAAATCCTGTCTTTTGGCCATCGGGTTTATCGATCATTCCGATCGAATTTGTTAGGGAACGAAAATTGAGAAAGTCATGAATAAAATTATTGAAAAATACGCCCATCTTTGTCTTAATTAATATTCTTGAAACAGGAAACACGAATAACAAAAAATAAAGGTTTACTCTATTAAGTTGACAATGTTCCGGTTCATCTGAACCGAAATCATTGCTTTTTAATTAATATAAATGTATAAAAATAAAAGTGATCCATTCCCCTATAAAAATCTGGTCTATTAATATTCAAAAAACCAGAAGCAGGGACGTTCCCAATGGTAGCACACTTTTTTATCTAATAAGAACAGCTTAGTCCACTTGAGCTACCCATTATCGTATGAGTATTACCCATAACAAAATATTATGAAATATTCCACTGGCTTATTAATATTCAAGAAGCAGGAAATACGGATGTGCCGATGGTAGCACACTTATTTGTTTAATAATGAAACCGTATAATAAAGTAAAAAGTTCAGACTATTAAATTCGGTGATTATTAAGTGAGCTGTCGTCAAGCGGAGGCAAGCCGCGGTTGAGAAAACTAGTTCAGGCCGAGATGCGGAAACCCGTTTAATGACTCGAAATTAATTTTATTTTGGCAAGTGCATTGTCGTCTCGAGCTTCAAGTTCAAAGTCGTTGAGGAGAATATATTTGCTGCATACTTTTTGGGCCCTGAGATTGTGGCATACTCGCCGGCTTCTAAGCTATGCTTAATCCGAAGATCCTAAGAATATGTGGGTTTTATTTTATTTGGCAGTTTCTGTTTTGTTTGATTTTGGTTTCATGTTAATCGGTTAATAATTAAGTACTGTCTTTAAAAGCTACATTTCACTTCATTCATATCGGAATTTGCAAAGCTTATTTGTGTCTTAAAGCGTGATATTATTTGTATTTCTCAACGTTTTGTGTTTATAGCTGCCGCTGAGTTATTAATATTTAAGTCGTGACAGGAACAGGATGTTTTTCTAAACTGGTTTTAGGTGCTGTTTTATTTTGAAATGTGCCTTGTTTTCTGGGTAAATTTATACAGGTTTTGATATCAAAATATAGGTTGTGAGGTTCAGTTTTTAGTTTCTTTGTTCGTCTGTCAAGCCTCTTTTATACTTTTGTACATCCTGTTCAGTCCGACTGACGGTTTAAGGCCTTGAACAATTAGCTGGAAGTCCTTGAGATAACTTTAAGTCACTGAGATCATTTCACAAACTTATGTTCCTTTTTTTATAGTAACAATAATGTTGAGTCAGGTTCTTTTGTTCCTTAAGAAGGTTTTCTTTTGTACCCTCATAAGTATGTCTTATTCTTTCAGATACTTTTTATTCTAGAGTTATGACTGTACATATCTCTTCCACCCTCTTTAGTAAATCAAATAAAAAATCCAATATAAATATTCACATTGTCGTTTTAATTCGGCAGCATCGCGTAATCGTTAAAACATAAATTTAATAAACATATTTTAATGACTAAGTTCGATTGGAGAGTCCGCAGGCAAGATCCCCGGTACATCATTAAAGATAGGTATTAAATTAAATTATTACAGTTAATTACAATTATTCAATTTCGTACGTTCCTAAGGATCACTATGCGCACACAGAGGCAATTGTGTCATTTAATCAGTGATGAGTGGCCGGGCGGGGGATGAAGGATTCGGGATTCTGGGAACGGGATTAAGGATTCAGGGACTCAGAAGTTGAAGGCGATCGCGGGCTTGGGGTAGGAGTAACCATCGACCTTGGGTGCGGGCGGTGGGAATGGGATGACTGGCTTGGGATAATCGTATCCCTGCTTCACCTGAGGAGGAGGAAGGTACTTGGGCGTCGGGGGACTGGTGGGCACGACAGGTGGCAGATACTTCTGCGGGGGATTCGTGGGTGGTGGGAACGGAATGGCGGGCTTAGGGTAATCGTAGCCCGACTTCACTTGGGGAGGTGGCAGATATGTTGGTGGAGGTGGTGGTGGAGGAGCACGAGTGGTGGTCACAGGAGGCAGGTACTTCTGAGGAGGAGCCGTGGGTGGTGGGAATGGAATGGCTGGCTTGGGGTAATCGTAGCCTGCCTTCACCTGAGGAGGTGGCAAGTACTTGGGCGTGGGTGGATTCGTTGCTGGGGGCAGGTATTTGATAACCGGAGCCGAAGTCGTGGTCACGGGTGGCAGGTACTTCTGGGGAGGAGCCGTCGGTGGTGGGAAGGGAACGGCGGGCTTGGGATAATCATAACCTGACTTGGGCGCCGGAGGTGGCAGATACTTGGGCTGGGGCGGGCTTGTGGGCTTCACAGGTGGCAAGTACTTGGGCTGAGGTGGGGCTGTGACCACAACAGGTGGCAGATATTTCTGTGGTGGATTTGTGGGTGGTGGGAAGGGAATGGCAGGCTTGGGATAATCATAGCCCGACTTCACTTGGGGAGGCGGCAAGTACTTGGGCTGAGGTGGGCTGGTGGGCTTCACAGGTGGCAAGTATTTAGGCTGCGGCGGCAGTGTGACCACAACAGGAGGGAGGTACTTCTGCGGAGGAGCCGTGGGTGGTGGGAATGGAATGGCGGGCTTAGGGTAATCGTAGCCCTGCTTCACCTGAGGAGGAGGAAGGTACTTCGGTGGTGGTGGTGGTGGCGGAGGTGCAGGTGTAGTGGTCACCGGAGGCAAGTACTTCTGTGGGGGAGCCGTTGGCGGAGGGAACGGAATAGCTGGCTTGGGATAATCATATCCCGACTTGGGCTGTGGTGGGGGATTTGTAGGCGGCAGATACTTCTGTGGTGGGTTGGTGGGTGGTGGGAACGGAATGGCGGGCTTGGGATAGTCGTAACCCGACTTGGGCTGCGGCGGGGGAATGTAGGCGGGAGTTGGGGGAGGAATGTACTTGGGTGCGGGAGGAGCGGTGGGCACCACGGGTGGCAGGTACTTCGTGGGTGCTGGAGGTGGGAATGGAATGGCCGGCTTGGGGTAGTCATAGCCTGACTTCACCTGAGGAGGTGGCAGGTACTTCGGTGGTGGCGGTGCTGGAGCTTGAGTGGTGGTCACAGGAGGTAGATACTTCTGTGGCGGAGCCGTCGGTGGTGGGAACGGAATGGCTGGCTTCGGGTAGTTATAGCCCGACTTGGGCTGTGGTGGTGGATTCGTGGGCGGCAGGTACTTCTGCGGTGGGCTCGTCGGTGGTGGGAACGGAACGGCGGGCTTGGGGTAGTCGTATCCCTGCTGCTTCGGCTGCGGCGGCGGCGGGAAGGGAACTGCCGGCTTGGGGTAGGAGTATCCGCTGCTGACCAGCTTGGGCTCCTGCGGAATGATCTGCTGAACCGGTGGCAGGTACTTGGGCTGCTCCGGCGGGAAGGGAATCGATGGCTTAGGGTAAGAGTATCCACTAGACACCACCTTGGGAGCTGGTGGCGGGAAGGGGATCGCTGGCTGCGGGTAGGAGTAGCCATCGGTGAAGGGCACCTTGGGCTGGGGATAGTCGTAGCCCTGCGGAAGAGTCGATTAGCTAATCGCGTCCAGACTGATGTCACCCCGAGCGGTTCCACTTACCTGGGCCTCGGCTAAGTAGCTCTGGCTTAGGGCGATCAAAGCCAGACTAAGCACACCGAGTGGCTGCGGAGAAACAGAGAGAGACATCAGTTAGTGATTGGCTGGCGAAAACCCTAATGGTCTTAAATCAGAGTCTCGGACATTTATTTTTATATCTATATATCTATATTTCTGCGCATTTAGCGAGTGACGGACGATATTTACGTGGGCCTCGGCCGTTTATGGCGATTTTCAGTGCCGCGGCAACGGCGTCAAAAATTTCCGCATATAATTAAGGCTCGACAATTTGGCAAATGGCTGTGTCAGCTATTGACACCAGCGGCTTTTGGCCAAAAGGAATTTGCACCGCCACCACGAGGCTGGCGGCCCAATTAGGCCACCTTCGGCGAAGGCTCTTCACGCACATTATTGATTGGCCGGCCGAGAGTCAAATTAAACGCATTTTTTGCGCTAATTGCCTGCGCTTGATTGATTATTTCCACAGGCGGAGACCCAGCCCGCATGTGGTTGCATTTTAAACGGCGCGGCGTTTATACAACAAAAAATATGATTTAAAAGCTGGCTGCAGAGTCAAGGTCGACGCATCTGCCACTCGACATTGGCCATTGACGGGTTTATCGAACTGAGAGCTGCCGCCTAGAAATGTTCTAAATAGTTGGCAAGTGTGAATGGCCTCGTGGCGATCAAAACACCAGAGTCACGCCGACCGGTTCGATAAACCCGCGAAGATGCTAAAATCTAATTAGTTTTAGGCTCCACTCGGGCTTTATGTAAATAAAAAAACTATCAAATGAGCCACGCACTAATTGAGCCGCCGATAAGAGAGACTTTCGGAGCATCAGCAGCCAGGTTTATGCAATCTTTGGAACCCGGAATTCCATTTCCCAAATTGAAACACATAAATTTGGCAAGCAAATAAAACTAAAAATAAACTTAAACTTAAACGGCTTCTACGAGTGCGCTTCGAGATGAGGAGAGTCGTTAAAGACTGGTCATTAAAATGAAACCTTAATTGAATCAAGACAATGGCCAAAAGTCATACAATAAAGAAACAAAAAACGAGACAAAAGCCGCCACAGATCATCTCAATCAAATGGAAATAGTCTAGAGCCTCCCACGCAATGTTCTTATGGATTTATGATTCTTCAGGTGTTTTGTTTTTTTTTTTTGTTTTGCGTCCCAGACTCTTCGCTGCTGATAGATTGTTATGGAAAAATGCCACTCGTCTCACTCAAGCCGCTTGTCAGCTGTCGGGCCTTAAGCTCCGGCGGATTTGCCAATCTCTCCCCAACTTGTGGCAAGAATCGAAACTAGTTCTGACTCGAGCCGAAAATAATGTATCTTTCTGCTTGCTTTTCGTTTTTATATTTCGTTATTAGTTGACAACTCGCGCTGAAATGTGTATGTCCATTAAAGTCAGAACCCAATTAAGTTTTTGTGTGGAGATGTTTTTATGGCACTGACTCAGGTGTCGCATAACATGAATAATTCTCGGGCGTAGTCGGATACTCCGCTTTAATATTCATTTAAACCAATCCCAAGTAGGTAGTCCGGCGGACTTTTTGGGTAATCCGAATAAACATGGTCCGAGCGAATTAAGAGATACATATCCGTTTTCCTGTTGACCTTAATTGAATGCTTCTCCAAGCCGGGCTTACAAGCCCGCAATTAAAGCACCCATTACAAAATGCCGAGCAGACCGAATGTGCGGCGTCATCGCGGCATAATTCTCCACATAAAATTAGAAACATAATGTGTGTGTAAAGTGGGTGAGGTTGTGCAGCTCGAGGTGTGCCTTGGCAAGAATCTGCCCGAGTCATGTCGAGTCATTCTCCGGAGACAACGAGCAGAAACGGAGACAAAACCTTTGGCAATCCGGGCGAGAAATGCCGCCAACTGGGGGGCGTTAATTGTCACAATTGAGGCGTGTGAAGTGCCATAAAGCCACATCTATTTGTGTGTGTGGTGTGACGACCTTGGGGGAAAATCAGTTTCTACGCTCGGCGTTAATTGCGCTTGCTCAACACTGGCTGACTGACTGAGTTCTGCTGCCCATTGACTCATTCAAGCGTCAGAGCCAAAGCTCAAGCTAACCGAGACCTGAGGCCACAGGCAGGTTGCCAAATCTGCTGGCCCTCTTCTGGGCCTCTGGGCCACCGCTCTTGAAATGGCCAAGAACACGCGCATGCGTGAAGATCACTGTGTTATGAGTGCTTCCGGTCGCAGCGCGGATTCGCTTGGAGTCGCCCTCGAATGAGTCAGTCATTGGCGAAGATTTGGGTGGGGGGGCTCAGTCGACTTCAGAGTCGGCGGAGTCACCCAATGCAGTTGCCGTTGTGGCAGGTCTGCACGGGGAAAAATAATCTTACATTTAATATCAATTCGGGGGTTTTTCAATTCACAAAGCACTCAAAACAGGGCTAGTAATTAATGGTAGGAAGTAAATTTAATTTACACAGATGTGTCACTTAATTTAAGAAAATAAATTCTACATCTGGCATATTTTCTTCGAAATTTATTTAAGATCTAACTAAAAATCTCTGATAGCTAATCAATGTTGCTAATCAAATATTCTAAATAAATCTACATTTAAATGATGGCCTGATACCATTTAAAAATTAAGTTAGAATATATCACCACTTATCAAATTGTGATGCAAACTAAGGACTACTTAATCTGGACTTTGTATTCCCCTTTTGAGGAATATTAAATATTTATAAATTTATAAATTTGATAGATTATGGATTTATGAAATAATTTTGTATATTATTTTTATATTTTATAAGAAAACCAATTTCAACAAAAGCATTAAGCATTTTTGATATATTTTTACCATATCAAAAAATATACGTTCTTCCTGAGAGAATTATTGATAGTATTTTATGTAAACTGTTCTCTTACTTAGCAACCTCAATTAATCTCCTAATAACCAATTGAAAATTGTTCCATTTTCTTTGCGTGTATGTCTCGGTCTTCGTCGCTGACTGATGACTGCTGCCAGCTGTTTTCTGTTATTTTATTTGTACTTGTACCGATTTTCCTCAATTGTAGCGCCATTTATGCAAATTTACCATGCGACTCCTACTCCTCCGCTGGCTGTTCAGCGTCGCGTCGCCGGAGTTTCTGTTAGTTTGTTTGTTTTTTCGACGCTGTCGCTTTTTAGAAACTCTTGGCGTTGGGCAATTTTGTTTGACAGACAACTCATGGGATGCCTTTGCCTTTGCCTTTGCCAGCGGGCCAGCTGTAAGTGCAACAGCAACCTGCAACCTGCAGCCTGCAGCCGCTGCCACTGGCACTGGCAACTGCACCCCGAAAAAAAGTGTGAATTCTCTGGGATTCTAGTTACGATTATGGCCTGATTGTTCAGCTACCCGGTTCGCACTGCCACTCACCATCTTCATTCTCGATTCGTGATGCAACCCCGGTATTCCACAGATCAACTAGAAACTTTCAGCACTTGCGTCAGCACCTAAAATATACATTTTCGATCATTGGTTTACATCCGAACGAGTGTTCCATATAGAAGTCACTCTGTTTATGGCAACAGCTACCCACTTGTAAGCGACAACACACACTAAAATCGGTAGAGCCGCGTTCAGGCGGCCAAAATCGCTAAGAAAACGCGCGCGTGTCGCCAGCGACGAAGCGAACTCGAGCAGATTTGAAGTTCAAATAACAAAAACTGCGCCGACGCCCGGCGTATTTATAAGAGCGACCGCTGCCGCAGCCGAAGACCGCCGACGAAGGCGACGCTCGGCACCTCAGACTCTGCCTCTGCCTCTGCCGCTGACGCTGACGCTCCGCCACGCATGCGCAGTGCAGCCGGGTGAGCGATCCCACAGATAAAAAAATGTATCTTAAATGTTGATCGAAGGAATCTTTTATTAAGTCGATTTAAGACGTTATAGTTATTACTTGGATGTTCGAGAATATTAAGTTCATTAATATAAACCGTCTTTATGCTAAAATTCCCAACTATTCTAGCCTCAATCGAATACTAAACATGGTTAGCAATTGATATATCCATAGAAAATGTAACTTAAAAAATGTATCTTATATCTTATATAGTATATCATATAATATATTTCCACTACATAAATAATTAAATATTTAGATACAACATATATATTTTATTATTTTAATTATAATATTTTAACAACAAACTATTCTTTGACACTGACACAATTTTCTCTCTCTGCATCTGAACTGAGCTTGCAGACCACCTGTAGTAGTGGAATTCGGAACTAGAGCTGGGCTTCGTGCGTGCCCACAATTAGCCAGACTTCAGGGTGCTAATCGATCTTGAAACTCCGCCCAGTCTAACTTAAGGCAGTCTTAGACAAACTGGAAGTTTGCGCCTGGCCAACTGCAGAAGAAGCACGCAAATTGGCTTACAAATTGCCATCATTATGCGCCAAAAATAGCAATGGCACGACCTTGGACAGTTACATAGAGCTCGGGGCGGAAAAATAAGGAAAAGTAAGAAAATATACACAAAAAGATAAAGAAACGGAAGAGTTGAATGGGTATCATAGTTGGGAAAATAGATTTAAGGAAAGGTAAAATGGGTTATCGTACGATTTGCAATTAATAAGAATTTAAAAATTAAGCTCTTCGGTAATTTATAAATTTAAATAAGTCTTTAAAATTGTTGTTCTTTTTTTTAAAGGTAAATATGTTTATTTTTAGACAGTTTAGTCCAAATTAACTTAGCATAATTAAACTTTCTAACGACTTCCAGTTAAACTTTCAAGATCTCTGGCAATATACTTTGAGCTCAGGATTTACAAGTTCAAGTTAATTAAATTTAAGCATTTCGCCAAATGATGAAAATATGAACCAACAAATGATGACGAATTTTGAGCTTCAAACAATCTACAAATTAAGTTAAATGCTTCAGCCCTAATACCATTAAATGTATTAAATAAATAATTTATTAAAGATAGCATAGTTACCGTTGAAAACGCCTTGTCATTCCAAACTAAACTCTAGCATTATGCGGGGAACCTCTTAAAAACCTCCTCATTTCATCGCGAGCGTGCCAAAATATCTCGTTATCTTCGTCTTGCAGTTTTGCTACCGTTTGAAGTGAGCTGAGATGCGATGGCCTTGAATTGCCGAAAATCGTATCGGAATATCGATCGGAGTGCAAAAAGAACCCCCCCAAAACTCGAAAATTAAAACTCGAAGCTGTTTCATTTTGCTTTTATTTGGGCTGTTGAATGACCTTAAATGGCAGTCCAAAAACTATCAGGGGAAATGAGGCAGAAGTAGAAGTGGTGCTGGCCAAAAGTGTGAAAAGCGATCCGATAGCTTCGGTTTCATCAATCAAACGGAACTGCACCCTTTGTGATCGATCGGGCTAGAGGGGAAAACCTTGTTCGTGCCGCTTCTAATGGCTTATTAATGTTGATCTTCGTACTAATCCTTTGGCTGACAAATTAGACAATCGATCAAGCCAACGGTCTCCATTGTTGTTGATTCCATTAATTTAAGCTCTAAATACAAACCTAACAAAAAACCTAGAAAAACCTTAAACCCTGCAAGCGAAACAAAGCCGCGGAAAGATGCTGGTCTGTGTTCGCTGCTCGTCGAACAAATAGAAATTCAATTATTAATAATTATCATAAATCGAACGAAAACCGGAAGATAGCCCGTACAAGATGCGGTGTGTACAACAGCCATTTGATTCAACTCAAGTATTTCAACTTTCAAAACTATGTTTTTCAGACGCACAGCGCTCATAATGAAATGCCATTAACGACTTGAACTGAAGCTGAGATCGTTTATTGCCAGCCAATAATTAAAAACTGCGGAGCTGGAGCAGAGATGAGCCGGGTTTCCGTTGTGTGGAACTAGAAATTCTATTCTCCTAATCCGCTTAGCACTAAAAACTAGACAAAACCTTAAACCCCATAACAGCTTTTTAGCATCCCCTCGTAAATGCGAAAAAAAATCACTCAAGAATGTTAAGCCTTTGATTGCACACATTTGGCTAAGCAAAATAAAACAATAAATCAGCAGAAAATATATGCTTATATATGCATGCTTTATTACAGCACCAGCCACTAGGATGCGACTAGAACCTGGTTAATATTCCCTGGACTCGTGTCATAAACAATATAAAACCATCTGAAGTCTTTATGCATTTCGCTGCGACAATTTCGCCCATGGCATACAAATGATGCGAGTGACGACCGCAAGGTAAACGCTCATAAAACCAACAACCAACGCTCAACGGAGGTAGCAAAAATAAAATAAATAATAATAATCAGCAGGTGATTCAGCCCCAATGGTTTTCACCCAAAACAAATCCGCCAACAGTTCATTAAACCTCCGGGCGCTTTAGCACTTGTATAAATCGAACCGATACAATATACTCACAAATAAATAAACAATCAAAGATGACAAATGAAAGTAAAATTTGAGAGGGCGCCGTTTGTCATACTCTGAAATGAGAAGTGTCTTTGATTCCATCGATGAGATAAGCCAGAAAGTGTTTATCAAAAGATATATGTCACAGAACTAAGCTAATTAAATTTAGGCAAAAAGTATTTTGAGGGTTCAGCACGTGTGTAAAATTAGCTACAATTTTATTTGAGTGTTTATTAAATATTTACATATACAGTATTGATTGCAATAATAAAGTTTAAAGAGTTAAGA
Organism: Drosophila orosa; assembly: GCA_018904745.1. Lineage (NCBI taxonomy): Eukaryota > Metazoa > Arthropoda > Insecta > Diptera > Drosophilidae > Drosophila > Drosophila orosa. The sequence continues at coordinate 18,234 of JAEIIH010035916.1, forward strand.
GCAACACTTCAACCTCAGTTTCGTTAAATTTATTATATTATTATTATTATATGTAAAAGCACTTCCAATACAATTATTTCTTAGTGTATTGTCGAATTTCTTCCCACATAACTTCAACAATTAAATGTGTGGGTGTCTCAGGAATTTTTCTAATTAACTTGAAAGTGAAACAAACAATAATAAATGTATCTTTAAAATATTGCCATACAAATTCCATAAATTTGAAACATTCTCTTCTAACAAAATAGCCAATTTCATAATATTTCAGTGACTTGCTTCTGTTACCAACTCCCATAAAAAGTTCGCATACCCCGCCCCGTTGCAGGGAACCACCCACAAAGGTCCATTCATCAAGATCTAATTACGTTTGTGACAATGGATCCGCAATTGATGTAATGAATTTAACTGACAAATTTATAACAACTTTCGGGGCGATTAGCTGAAAGCGAGGGGAGATGGATGGTTGGTTGGATGCCTGGTTGGGGCGAAGTCGGTTCGTTTTCGTTAAACACATTTTTGTCGGTCGTAAAGCCGGCGACTGGTGAGTAAACTGAAGTGAAACCGGCGACCATAACAAGTTCAGCTTAATTGCAGCCTACACAGAGATCGAGATGGAGATCGCGTTGCGAGGCATCGGAGCATCTGAACGGATTTTTTGCACTCTCGTCCCAAGGTCGCTGGGGTTGAGAACCAGAATCTCAGCGAATCTTAATGGCCAGCACATGGAGGGGAATTCGAGCCAGAGTCCGAGTGCAGTCCTGTTACAAAGGAGGAAGTGACTGGGAACGGGTTCTCGGCTCGATTCTCGAGCAGAAGGGGACCTTAGGGGCACAGGATTTCGCCTTTCTAAAGCGCTTCGCTTCGCTCGCTGTGTCCGACGTACAAACTTGGTCATAATTCATGGCTAGAACCGAGATGAGAACTTCCTGTCAGCACTTGGCTGCAGCTAATGGAAACTTTTGATTTAGATTTGAGCCAGAACTGAACGGCGCTTAATTAAAGCCTAAACTGGCCCGCCAAATCGAAGTCGAAACAATTGCCGTAAATATTTATGGAACTCGGCGTTCATAAATCACTTTCAGCCAGTGAACGCACCCACAGCGAATAAATGAATATCTAGATACTGTATGGCTGGGAGTTGGCTATATCTCTCAGTATTTTTTTCTTCTTTTTTTTCCTATTTTGGCGAGACAAGCATTCTTTGGCGCAAATGTTGCGGAAGTTAACAGCTAATTAAAGAGCTTGACTGGAAATTAAATAACGAGCAGACACAGATACGCGCTTATTCTCTTTATTCGGGCGCGTTTCTGGTCGGTTGCATTTGGAGCGGACTCTCCGCCGTGTCTGCCACAATTGATTGCCCTTGCCGCCTGCCAAGTCGAGCATGCCACACACATTAATACAAAGAAACTGAACCTCTGAATGAGACTGTATCCGAAGCAGAAACAGAAACAGAAACAGTCCCAGCTCCCTGCGGTGCTCTATTCACCTACGCAAGGTCAAAGCCAAAAGATTTTAATGCCTTTGGTATGCAAAATGTTTACCATTACAATCCGGCCAAGTCCCCCCCTGTCGGTTTTCAAGTCGCCTCGGCTCTTAACCACAAATGCCAAGCCAGCAGCTGCCACAAAACACTATCAGAAGCCGAGGGAAAACAAGTTTCGATGCAGGTTCAACGGCCAATTTCGAGGGCCAATAACAGGATGAATGCACAGAAAATGAGAGAGAAATTTTGTAAGATGAAATTCGCAATGATTGTGGAGAGGGAAATGTTCACTTTGCTGACAGCGTTACAAATTTGTAACTATCATAAAATTATCTTGAATATAAATAAAAAGTACCTTTAAAAATACATATAAATATATCTAACATAGATTTGTATTTTTTAGATATTTAAACTAAGGTAATATCAAATAAATGTAATATAATGCTCATTTTCTCTCCGTGTACAATTCCGCAGGGTTCAAGTGCGTCCAATTCGCAGCGACCTTGGTGGCAAGGAACAATCGAATCGGGACTGCCACAAGATTGCGGATGGGGATAGTTGCTCGACCGCAATTGCGACGTGCCTGACATGATAATTCCCTGCCAGACGAAAGACTTAAGACACGAACCTGTCGCAGCAGGAACTTCTCAGCACGAACGCTGAAGCCCGAGAGATTGCGACACCTTTAAGGTTTAAGTCTCGCTGACGGGGTCTTAATGCCTTCGGCATATAGATTGATAATTTACAATACTGAAATTATTAACGTATCAAGTGCTGAGTGCATTTTGAATGCAGTCTCCTCATGGTCCGCTAATGATGATCGCCTTAGCATCTAATTGAGTTATAAAGCTGCCCACGCATGGCTGAGCAGACAAATACTCGGATACGAATCAAATTACTAGTTCGGTTTTATTTGTAATCTCAAAGAGAAAAAAATATGGTAAGTGCACAGTGGTCAATGGAATATATGTATATAAAATTATAATAATTTATAAAGCGAAAATGTAGCGGAAAACGTAATCAGAGTATAAAGAAAAACAACACCATTGAGATTACCAAAGTCTTTATATATATTTTCCTATACTATATTCAATTCATTGTTTCTAGTTATTTTATTTTGAGTCCACTGTGATCTACTTATCCAATTTCGTGCACTTGAACTCGAGTGGCCGTTGCCCAAATTAAATACCACACAAGATACAATAACTCAGCGGAACAACAATGAAGACCATGGCAAGAGAATTCCAGTGGTTTTTCCACTCAACAATGTAGCAATGATTTCAATGAATTTCAATATCTCTTTCTTTGACCAAGATGCGGCCACGAAATGCTAAGAGTCATAGGTAAAATTGGCCTAAACAAATAATCAATTAGCTGATATTTTTGTGGTCTATTGCTGAATGATCTAGAGAAGCCAGAACTCGGTTGACTGTGAGAAAGTGCAATGAATGTCGGCGTTAGCGTCAGCTGGCTTAATTTATTTAGCCACAAAAGCAAATGGCAAAAAAATAAAATAAACAGAAGTCTCCCCAGTCTAATTAAAACAAGTTTTGCGTCTATTCGGACGCGTTTTTTTATGAAATTTGGACCTCGAGTGAGTCATGTTGCGAGATGGCTAAATCAGAAAAATTGATGAATAAATAATAATCATATTTAAGCAATATTTATCTGCTTGGTCACGCTTCGGATCAACAATGAAATGCTAAACGATCTTTTAATGGCCAATTTAACGCTATTATTAAGGCTGGCCATCGGAACATGGATACGTTCTCGTTTTCGACAGAAGAAAAGTGTCAACCGATATTCGGTTCTCGGCTACCGAATGACCTTTGATCTGGCTTATTCACGCAAAGGTTTCTCCGTGAAATCAAACGATTATTGTCGCACCATTCTCGCCGTCCGCCGGCCGTTAATCTTCAGGGTGTCCATCGTCCATTGTCCATTGTCCATCACTTCCGTGACCTTTCCGACTTGACGTCTGTCTGACTTCCAATATCCGATTGTTGCCTGTCAAAATCCGATCAAGACAAATTGTTTCGGGCACCGCCAGCATTCAGCGGGTTTGTTTTCAGAATTTGAGACACTTGGCTTACACAATAACCGCGAGATCCGCTCGTCTTAAGCGATTTATGGTACGCCACTCATAAATTACGCATACGCCGTGTTGAACACTTACTTGTTGCCCAGTGCTGTGCTGCCTCTTTTAACGACTCAGTTCTTGGCAATTTGTACAGTTAATTTGCTTCTGAAATAAAACCCCTATTAATTAGATTAGGCCAACGATATAAAACAAATGTTGGCTGGCCCCATTTGAATTGCTAATTAGCTGGGTGCCCCCGTGTGATTGACTTCTCAGAGCGGCTTTTACGATGACATAAAATAGCCAGCGCACAGACGCTGGTCCGAAATAAAATAAATACAATCAACGGTAGCCATCAGACGGGCAGGCATTAATTTGTACAAATCATAACATTTATTTATGTAATATTCAGTTTGTCTGTTTCGGTTTGTTGTACTTTTTTTTGTATGTTTTTTGCTGCTTAATTGAAGCAATTATCCTTGCGCAAGGGGGCAGTGCAATTAATCTGTTGGCCATCCGGTCAAGAACGCATCGTCTGGCTATTGAGGCTAGTGCCGGCTATTAACGCTATCTACAATCTGATTCTATTTCACTACTTAGGTCTCTCTACTAGAGCTAGTGCTGTATGAAATTGGTTGCCGCTAAAATTCTACTGAGGCTGGAAAAGATTCCTCTTTTGTTTAGTAGTAGTGTCCATAGTGGCCATGGTGATGATGCAATCCGTAGTAGCCGCCGTAGTAGGGATAGCCTGTGGATCATATACAAGTTAAATAAGTCACCTTTTATATTCTCGAAGCTTTTGACTTTTAAACTTGATCATTGATCACATAAAACCACAAAGCTTTTTGCTTTTTTTCATGTTTAAATCTTACCAATTCCGTAGTAGCTGCCACTGTAGTGCGGCCAGTATCCGCCGCCATAATATCCACCCAGGTACGGTGATGAGTAGTATCCATATCCAAAAGAGGCGGCTCCATCCAGGTCCTTCTCCTCAGCCTCCACGGCTGCTTCCTGGTCACCGCCCTCCTCCCGGCCCTCCTGGGGACGTGGCAGGGCCTCGGATCCGGCCAAGAATAAAGCCAAAAGGCCGAGAACGAGCAGCAGGCACAGGGATCTCGATTGGAACATTTTGTTTAAGATGGCTTTACGACGGATTTCCTTTAAGCAAAAGTAACGTTGACGGTGGAAATGCCACTCGGGGCTTACAACAACTGACTGACTGACGCTGGGAGCGTGCAGCGGGCTTATATAATGGCCAAAAAGCGATTCTTGCAACGCCGCCGCGTTGCCATCAATGCCCAGCGACAAAACAATTGTCTAAGCGAAAACGCTTTTCCCCTCCAATTTGGGCGATTCCACCTAAACTGCGTGTGCTTCTAACAATGCAGCAGCCCGCGCTCCGCCAAAAAATCCCCCAAGTATCAATGAATTTCTTGCATGACCGACTGCTAATTACAATGCTTTGGGCCAACTTGAGTTTGCTTGTTTTGTTGCCCACATCTTGCCCTCTTGCCTTTACCTCTGTGCGCCAGCCACCCACCGTCCACCTTCTGTTGTCTGTCGGCTGTTGTCTGTTGTCTGTGATCAGCGGGGTCAATGTCGCAATGGGCAGTGGCTCTCTTTATATCTCTTCTCTTGGGTTCTTTTCGCTGAAAAGTCACACAACTTGGGGAACAGTCAGGGATGCACGCAATGGTTGTGGGAGTTCTTTGATTTCTTAGGACTATTAACCAATATACATATTTATATTTTCTTAAAATATCCCAGGGCTGAGCATTTGTATTTTTGATTTGATTTTGTAATTGTCAAATGTCAGCTATTTGGGAGAAACATACATACATATGTATATGTTTTTAAATTCAGTAACAAGTAAATTTATTATATTTAAATAAAAACACATTTTCGATACCTAAGCGGCAAAACGTGCTCGATCTTCTATCCTTGGCCAGTTTTTCGCGAATTCTCATCCCGTCGCCCATCAAATTCTTGACCCCTCTGTTGATTTTCTTCTGATTTTTGCTTGGACTCACATAAAGCTGCAAAGATGGAGCAAGCTATGATAGAGATTATCAATGGTCTTCTGTGCGCCGAGACAGATATAATTCGAGCGGTAAGTACAAGCAGATTTGTGGGGGCGTTTGAGGGAACTTCCATTGGCATCCCGTTTTTACGCTCGCCTTAGGTTCTCAGGTAGGCAGGTGTCTAAGGCACAGTGGGCCGCAAACAGGCATAGGACATGAAATGCTGCTGTGAGAGCGTTTTGGAGAGTTTACACATGAAGAAACCACTGTGCTTGGGCACACTTTGATCATTATTTGAGGAATTTCTTCTTATTATTATTGTTTATGCTAAAAATATGTGGTTATATTGCTAAATAGTAACAATTCTTCACTCCCCTTTTCCCTGCAGTCGACGGCCGCTTTGACAAAGGTCTGCGAGACGCCCGAGAGCCTGCTGTGCCTGGTTCACATTGTGCACACCAACCAGGAGACCCAGATACGCCATTATGCAGCCGTGCTGCTGAACAAGCGACTCTCCAAGCTGCGCCAGTGGCTGACTCTCCCCGCCGAGCACAAGGCCAGGTGAGTCCTACGATTATTTCTCTTAACTTAACTTGTAACTTCAATTTATGCTTCCCTTTGCCCAGCATCAAGCGGGACATGCTGCAGGCCCTCGTCACGGAGGAGGAGAAGAGCGTGAGGAACGCTTTGGCCCAGTTTGTGGCCACCCTGGCGCATCATGAGGCGGACAAGACGGGCTCTTGGATGCCCGAGCTGCTCAACTACGTCTTCGAGCGCTGCAGCAGTGCCGATCCCAAGGAGAGTGAGCGGGGCTCCTCCATCTATGCCACGTTAACGGCCGCAGCACCCGATCAGGTCAGCGTCCGCATAGAAACCATCTGCCAGCTGTTCGCCAACGTCCTGCTGGCTGCCGAAACCCAGGGTGACCTCACCACACCCACCGTGTCCAATATGATCACAGGTACCAGCTATTTGCTGCCATTTATTGCGGGAAATACGGCCACCGAGCAGACGATGGTCAAGGTCTTGCCGCTGGTCACCAAAGCGCTGCACGCCGTCGCCCTGAAGGGCAACCCCGAGAAGTTTCTTGCCGTCTTTGAAATATTCGACAGCATGTCCCAGTTTGTGCCCCATCTGCTCACGCTGCCCCAACACGTCAAGCTGGTGCTGGAGTTCTGCCTGATGACGGCGAGCAACAGGCAGATTGACGAGGGGATACGCGTTCCGGTAATAACCTTCCTCAGTTGTTTGGTGCACATCCAAAAGAAGGCCATCGTTAAGCAGAAGCTGCTCGAGCCCATTCTAACCGTCATCTTTGAGATAATGTGCATCGAGAACGATCCCGACGAGGATGAGGACTTCTTCGCTGACGACAGCTCCAATCGACCGATGACCGCGGCAATGCAGGCACTGGACACGCTGGCCCTTCACATGCCGCCGAAGAAGCTAATTACGCCGCTGCTGCAGCTGCTGGAGCCGGCGTTGCAGAATGCGGACCCGATGCGCAGGAGCGCTGCGTACCACAGCATGGGCATGATAGCCGAGGGCTGTTCGGAGACCATAGGCCACAAGTATCTGAAGGTAATGGTGAATATAATCAAGAGCGGCATCGCAGACCGCGCGCACGAGGTGCGTGTGGCCGCCTTCTTTGCCCTTGGCCAGTTCTCGGAGTACTTGCAGCCGAAGATCTCAAAGTTTGCACCGCTTATATTGCCCGAGTTGTTTGAGTATCTAAACCAGGTGGTGGTGGAACTTAGGGTAAGATCTGGAACTGTTTCCAATGTATCTATGTATTCTACAAGGCTTTTTGTACTTTTTACAGGCTGGTCAGCCGGAGCCAAAGAGTGTCTATCGCATGTTCTATGCCATGGACACGTTTTGTGAGAATTTGGGGGAGGAACTCGTTCCCCACTTGCCTGTTTTACTAGAACGGTAAGAGAGAGAGACTCTCTAGGCCCTTGTTCTTTTACTAATTACCTCTTTGGTTCGTTTAGCCTCTTTGAGATCCTGGACCCCAAGAACTCGCCAAAGATTCGCGAGGCCGCGCTGTGCAGCGTGGCCAGTGCCTCCGAGGCAGCCAAGGAGCATCTGGCACCCTACTTTCCCAGAATATTCGAGATTCTCAAGACATTTCTGCTCAAGGATGTGGCAGAGGAGATGGCATCGCTGCGACTGCAGGCCATCGATACGCTGGCCGCAATTACGCGCGTCATGGGCAAGGAACACTTTCTGCCCTTGGCCAATGACACCAAGAACTACTGCCTGATGATGCTGAACGATG
>JAEIIH010035917.1:0-11200 GCA_018904745.1 Drosophila orosa
GCTAGATCATTTAAAAATAGGCTAGATCTAGCCTGAAATAGGCTAAACTGGCAACACTGACCTCTACCGTCCGTCAGAGGAGTCAGAGTTTGTGCATTAAAAATACTATTAGACTGGGGAAAATATACCAACAAGTGGTAGTCCAAATATACCGTCATTTGTAATTGTGACTAAATCTTTTCAATTTTTAAATGATATTACCATTAATTAAATAAAAATACATTTACCTTGTTAATTTTTAAATTGGGAGAAAAATGTTGCATCGCTCTGCTTGGTAAAATGCCTACTCTTTTTGGTCACTCATGCAAAAAGCAGTTTTTTTATTTTACACAGCCACAATCGTTTTTAAATAAATTTCTGCAGGGGAAAGAATATGTAAAAACTAAAAACAAATAAGAAATTTCGAACTATACCGCCACTTATATGAGCGTGGAGCAATGTTGCCCCATCAATATTACGCGCCCTCAGAAGACAGCTGACTCGGATCGACAGGTGGCCAACAGCTGACCAGGAGACGAAATATGCGACCTTTCCTGGTGAGTCCAACTAGAATTGGAGCAAGTCCAGGTAACCCTGACAACCTTTTTCCTCCTACAGCGTGTGCGACGGCTCCTGAGCCTGGGAAGCGGAAGCAAGAACCTGGTTAGGGAACTCAGTGTTAAGAGCGATGCGCGGGCTCGGAAAAATGGCCTTCCTCTGGTGCGGCTGGGTCTGCTGGCAGCCGGTGGCATGGCCATTGGCTATGACGGGATCGTGAACGACTTCACATACTGCGGCGCCTCTGTCCGATTCGTTCGCTCTCTGAAAACCGCCGCATTGGTAGCGGCCGATTACCTGCAGCTAAACGAGGACGATGCGGAGTACGCAGCGAAGCTAAAGGCTGTCCACCAGAAGAGCGCCGAGCGCCTGCTGGAGACGTGCCTGCTGAACGGCGGCTTATACATCAAGGTGGGCCAGGGATTTGCCGCCATTAACCACATTCTGCCCGTGGAGTACACCAGTACGCTGTCACAGCTGCAGGACCGCTGCCTGCCCACTACCAAGGCAGACGTGCAGAAAGTATTCCGCAAAGACTTTGGCCAGCTGCCCGAGGAGATCTACAAGGAGTTCGACTACAAGCCGGTGGCGGCCGCCAGCTTGGCGCAGGTGTTCAAGGCCAAGTTGCCCAGCGGGGAACAGGTGGCGGTCAAGGTGCAGTACAACGATTTGCAGAAGCGCTTCATCAGCGACTTGGGCACCATCATCTTCCTGCAGGACATTGTCGAGTTCTTCTTCAAAGACTACAACTTTGGCTGGATCTTGAATGACCTGCGCAAGAATCTGGTGATGGAGCTGAACTTTGTGCAGGAGGCCCGAAACGCCGAACGATGTGCCAGAGATTTGCAGAAGTTCGACTTTGTGCACGTCCCCAAGGTCCACTGGTCGCACACGAAAACGGTGAGGATATAGGAGAACGATGCCTACGTGCTAATTACTTGTTTTCGCAATTAGCGTGTGCTTACCCTCGAGTGGATGGACGGTTGCAAGATCAGCGATCTGAAGACCATTGCAGCTGAGAAGCTCAGCCTGAAGGACATCGATGTTAAGCTCTTCGATACGTTTGCCGAACAGATATTCCACACGGGCTTCGTACACGCCGATCCCCATCCAGGAAACAGTGCGTTATCATCTCATGCTTACATTCCGGCACCCAAATACAAGCTAATACTTACTTCCTATGCTTTCAGTCTTTGTGCGGCGCAATGGCAAATCGGGGCGAGCGGACATAATCCTTCTGGACCACGGCTTGTACGAAGAGCTGCCGGAAAATGTGCGTGGACCGCTCTGCGAGTTTTGGGAGGCCACCGTGCTGCGCAACGAAGTAAAGATGCAGTCGGCTGCCGAGAAGATTGGGATAGGCGACTACATGCGCTTCGCCGAGGTGCTCTTTCAGCAGCCCATTCGATTTCGAGGAGGCGGCATCCGGGGAAAGCTAACACAGGAGGATATCGATCGCATGCAGGAGATAGCCAGGAAGAACTTTGAGCACATTATGGGCACTCTCAAGGAGATGCCCAGGAGCATGCTGTTTGTGGTAAGAGTTCTGTGTGTGCCTGCTGTTACATGGAATACTTAAAGACGAATAATTCGATTCTTCAGGTGCGCAACCTTAACACCGTTAGAGCGATAAGCCACCAGCATGGAGACGTGGTGAATCGACCCCAAGTCATGGCCCGCTATGCCCAAAGGTGTCTCTACATGCACCACAGTCGCTCGCCGCTGCAGTACATCCGGTGGCTGAGTCGTCGCATCTACTTTGAGTACTGTCTGTTCCTGTCCGCCTTCAAGCTGCGTCTCCTAGATTGGTACTTTAACGTGCTGCATCTAATGGGACGTGCTCCTGCCTCGGCCAAGACCGTGATGCGCGACATAATGACACCGCCGACCGACCCGGTCTTGCTGAGATGAGTCCCTGAATCAACATCGGCATTAGAACCCTAGGTCATAAGTTTTAATATGCTTTTAAATGGAACAATTTTCAAGTATTCGACGTATCCAATCTACATTTTTGTTTTTAATAGGGAAATTATCTTATTTATAGAGGCTACTATTAAAGTTGTAAAATAAAAGTAAATGTATTGCTGAAGTTGGTTTAGAAATTCTTAATAGAATTGTATTTAAGGGTATAGTCATATGTATAAGGTTAAATGGCAATAAACAAAGCAATTAGTTAAACAGCAGAAACGATATCCATTGAAATCCTTCCTACATCTTGGCTAACTCAGTCCCCTCTGGACTTTTCCGCATTTCAGCCATTCCTATAGAATGTGGTATTAAGTTCAAGTGTGCATGCCACGTCTGGAACTTTAATAAAATTGCAGGCGACTTGCCCAAGGTTATAACCAGGCAGACAGCCAATCAGCCAGTTATTGGGCCACTTTCACTTCCATTAAGGCCCTCCCAAAAATTCAACAAATCAATCGGGGAGCATGAAACACGAGTGCTATCTAAATTTAAAAAACCTAAACCTGAGCAATACTGCGGTGGCCACTGGAATGTCTTTCCTGGTGTATCATTGGGTATTAACACCCAGTAATACACACACGAAGGCGTAGATAAGTACAGCTGTTCCTGCCTCGAAATAGGCACAAATGGGCGTCAACTACATATTTCCGGTTGTGTGGAGCCCCCTGACAGGCTGCAACATGTCAGATTCCACCTATGAGCCTATGACCAAGCCCATGTCCCTTTACCCCATCCTCTGTCGCTGGCACCCATCTCACTTTCACTTGTGCCACATACACTGAGTTTCGTGTGCCGCACACAGAACTAAATTCAATTCAATTTCATTTAAAGTTACTTTCGCTGACTGACAGACAGCGAACGACCCTCTCAGCCTAAACCTGAGGCCTAGGCACAGTGGGTTGCAATTTGAAAGGTTATTTTAGTTAGCATTTTCTGTTAAACATGTTTCAAAATGATTTTTTTCTTCATATCCCTTTTTTTTTTAAGGAATTGGAAAGTCGAGAGCTCAATTTAAGAGGCCTGTCTAAGTCTTAGTACTGAATTATCTAATATAATACTCTTCCAAGGCAGATACACTTTTTATTGTTAGAGAGATATCAAATTTGTTGTTAAAAAAACATATAAAATCGACCCCTTTCGTCAGGATGTTCATAGTTGCATTACAACTTTTCTGTCTTAAGAAATTTAATTGCCAAGGGGTTGCACTTTTTCGTTTGCATGCTTCACTGTCAGTTAGTGCCACCTGACTGGCTTCTGCTTAGTTGCGCATACGCCCCGTGCGCCCACGGCTAAATATGAAATTAAAAATCCATGCTGAAGTGTGAAATGCCTTCGAGCTGGCTGACTGGAATGGCGGCTGTCTGTCGCCCCCTCTACCTCCGATCCCGGCTGAGTCTCTAGCTAGAGCGCAGAACGGTGCTCGTCGAGAAATCATTCGCCGACGAGTCGCAGAGTGGAGCAAAGGTGCCTAGCGGAAACGGAGCTCAGTGCCTAATTAGAAAAATGAACAAAGAGTTCATTCAGCAGGGCGGCACGCCCATAACCGCCGACTTGGCAACGGTAACCAGAAGATCTTAGTACGTCGGGAATGGGCGCAATCTGATCCCGCACTTTTTGTTCACGGTTAGGATCTGCGCAATCTGGTTTTCGGCACCGCCGCCATTCCCATGCGGGCCGAGTGGCTGCAGACGTCCTTTGTCTTCGGAGCGCAGAAGGAGGAGCTGGCCTACGGCCTCCGCTCACCCCGGAACGCCACACGAGGACTGCTGTCTGTCGTCCAGGGATTCGTTCTCAAGTATCTGCTTTTTGCCCGGAAGACCAGCCGCGCCGCTTCGCTTACCGAGTGCGTTTTCCTTTCGGTTTGCGAGACCTTCCGGTTCCCTTTCCGGGCTAACTAAGTGCGAGTGGTTCGTCCTGTGAGCATCTTTGTGTGTTTACCTTTCAGTCCGCTCCTGGCCACCGCAGAGATGCAGCGCGAGGCTCTCTTCTGTGCGCTGCTGGAGATCCTGCGCACCATCTCGGACAAGGGCAAGGTCACCATGGTCCTGCCGTCGGAGGACGAGGTGTTTGTGGACCACAGCGCCTGCTACTTCCACGATTCCGTCACGGAGAAGGTAAGTGTTCTGCCATTGCATAACGAGAAAACTATCAAAGAGGTAATTCATTTCCTAGTATAACCACCATTATTTTCAACCAAGCTATTATAAATTTGTAGAAATATTTCTTTTAGTTAAAAGGGAAAAATTAAGAGATTTATTTATATATTATTAGTTATTTTTTATTTAATAATTAGCATATATCCCATATATAATTATTGCAGCTTTATGTTTTCACCCTTTCACCCAATGAGGAGCTGGAATACTTTATGAAGCGAAATTTCAAATACGTAAGACCCAGAATCCTCAAACTTTAGTCGTACAGCTTTTTGATCGAATAGTTTGCATTTAACCCGCCTTAAAGTTTACAGAGGAGGAGACCCCGGGCACCCTGCTGTTCCTATACAGCGCCGTCCTCACGCGATCCATGGGAAAGTAAGATTAAACGCAAGCGTCTGTATATGCGAAGGCATTTCGTGTTTGAGAAATATTTTTATTAACCATTAATGTTTACCATTGGCCGGTGAATGTTTTCAAATGCTTTGCAGAGTTCGCACCGACCTGGACTGCTCGAAGTCCTCGCCGCTGACGTCGAGCAACCACGAGGAGGGCTCCCTGATGATCGTCACCCTGCTGCTGACGGGACGTGCCACGCCCTACATTCACAACGGAGTCGTCAATGTGGGCGATGAAAGTAGCTATGTGGGTGCCTAGATGCATGGTAAGATCCATCGATGGCAATGGGATCTGTTTTGTGCTTCCAGGCGGTTCCACAGTACGGAGTTCTAAAGCGCTGCATGATTGGCCTCTTGCTCTGGGACATTGAATCCGCCAGTGTAAGTTAATTGCCAGGATAAATTTTGAGATTCATTTTACCACCTAGTTTAATAAACTTGCTGCCATTCTTCCATTTTCTGTTCTGTCTATGAATAGGCTGCCGTGAATCAGTCTCGCCAGCCGGGCTCCCGTCTGAAGACGCCCAACTATCCCATCTGGATAACCAGCTGCACGGGCCACTACGGCGTGATCTTCAACAAGAACCCGGACCTGCTGCGCAACTACCACGCGGAGTCGCGCTTCGATGTCAACTACTACAGCTGTTCGGGCCACCAGATCCTGATGACGATCGACAATCGCACGTACAACGAGCAGGCATTGGTCATGTTGGAGCGGCAGCCAATCACGCCGGAGAGTACCTCGATGTCCGGGAAGCCGGCCGGAAAGGAGGCGGAGACGGTGGCGGCGCCGTCTGCTGGCTCCGGAGGAGGTGCTGCTGCCGGCGGCGGTGTGGGTGGCGCTAGCGGCGGTGCTGCTAGTGGCGCTAGCGGTGGTAACGATGTGGTCGCCAAGGAGGAGTCAACGCTCAACACGCCGTTGCAGCGTCTGATTCGTACCAAGTGGGAAGAGGCAACTATAAGCTTTCACGTGCAGCCATCGATGTTGAGTTATCTTTTTAGTACCACACAGTAGAACGCAGGATCCATAAGCGAAGCTCATGTCTCCTTTGCTCAAGTTAGACCGATGCATATTCAGGTCCAAGAGATATCAACCAGGGGTAGTTAGTGCGAGAAGGATTTCTATTTTTTTAACCTGTTATTTTATATTTTTTATAAGATTTGATTGAAGACATGCCATAAAGGAAAACAAACTTGAGTTATAATTGTAGGTCTTGAAATTAATTTAGTTAATTTTGAATAGCAACCAAGAACTTCAGATTGTTAGTCTTTAAGTTCGTACATTAGACAAAGTTTATATAGACATTGAATTCTTGATTGGTGTTAATCATTGGTTAGACATTCTCGAAAGCGTTGCATAATTTTCAGTTAGTTTCTTTTTCATCTGAACTCATTTAAGCATGTAAGCTTGTTATGTTGTCTCTTGATCTATGATATAAATCGACTTTCTTGGCGAATGACCAATGCACCAAATAATGTTAACTGCTTTTTGTAACACATCCTACGGATATAGACAGCTTTTACTCGCTTCGAAAACAAGTAAGTTCCAACGGCAAGTAGCATAGAGCAAAGACTTCCAAATTCAGATAAATACTTTTCGCTCAAACCCTCTTCAATGTTACTTTTAAATATAGAAACCAAGTTCTCCAGAAAATATCCAACTAATATGCTCGATTAACTTTTAAGTAGTGTTAATTGATTAACAACAAATTGCAGTGGAAGAAGATAGTAGTTAAACAAACCGAGAATGGTTGACTTAGATATACTTAAATACTTACCAGATTAGTGCCATTTAATGTAAGCTTACTAGATGATGCACCAGTTAGTATATATTTTAGTACGCACCGCCGTAATAGAACTCTACTGTTGCTGTCCAACCGATGGAAACTGCGTATGGGTATTGTAAAAAGATACAAGCGGTTGAAAACCAAGACATCGAACCGAAACAGCGATGGTAAATACACGTAAAATATTCCAAGTATCTGATCTAAAGCGCACGAGCTAGGGCAGAATTCTGAAAGGTCTCAACGCCTTCACAAATCTGCCGGGATTGAGGCCTCTCTTTACGAGCCGAGCGACTGCAGGACTCTAAGCCAGCTGATTGATGCTGCCGCCTGGAGCCACTAGACGATATGATCATTGTCAGACCTTGTGTAGATCACCAACATGCTTCGATTACTCACTACTTTCCGACTCTGTCAATATTTCCAATAAAGGCCTCTGTAATACTTACCGAATCAAAAGCAGTTGATTTTCTGTGGGCGGAATAAAATAAAGGAACTCGCGAGTAATTTTGAAAATTGTTAAGAAATGTTTATCAATTTATTGAAAGGTATTTGTAGTTTGTTGAAAAATGATTGAAGTTCCTTGCTACAAGTCCTGTCAGGTTTAAACATTGTATGTTGTAATTTACTTGAATAAGAGAATAGTTGTAGACGTATTTTGTATCGTTAGTATTCAATGAAACGTTTCGAGTTATTCTGGAAAAGGTTTAAGTTGATTTTCGTAGGAATCCAGCCCAGATTCTGTTGTTATTTAAATATTTCTTGTAAGATTTTGTAAGTACCTAACTAATTGCTTTGCGGCATATTCCGTATGCTTCCATATTCCATATTCAATTGTATAAATTGTATAAATTTCGTAATACCATTTGTCATTCCCTCCCTGCGATCCTGCCTTTGCTTTAGCGGGACGTGTAAAAATTTGGTTACAATATTTTTGGTGATTATTATTTACATGTAGGCGACTTCAGTGCAGTTCAAAACTTGAATATAAATTTACTCATTAACCTATCCTAGCGTACTTAGGCGTAATATGAAAAGGTGTGGCCTTGGAAACCCGTTTCCGAAATTACACGTACATCTTAGCCGTACAGAGAGTTCTCGTTCAACGAAAATCGAACGGCTTGCCGTAACATTGATTTAGCCAAACTTTTGAGCCATCCAGTTCCATTAGACGGAGCCATTACATTGTTTAAACTGTGTCCTGTGTCTGTGTCGTCGTCGATGGCGTGCAATACCCGTCCATCACGCGATTTGGAATCCCAGCGGGAAAGGGGGCCCGCCGACTTACATATCTGTGCCACATCCATACGTCGGCATGAATTATTGAAGCGTTGGCGCCGGCTCGCAATTCGGAGAAATACGTTTTCGTTGACACCTTGCCCTAATTGATTGTTGATGTGACTCAGGCCTTGACCTCGCGCGAGCTGCAGGTCCTGGCCCTGGCCGGTGATGGCGATGGGGTCCTCCCAGGGGAATGTAGAATGCAGAACGTGAGGGGAGTTTTCTTTGGTCTCTAGGAACATCTTATCCAATTCGTTGCTGGAGCTCACTTTTGCGGCTGAGAAATCCGATTCAACTTAGGCGTTAACAAACTTAGTGCTTTGCGATTATGTACAAACTAGTCGAGGACGTTGCGATATGATACAATACGTTGCTTAGGATACGATTAGGCGTGAGTGTGGCACGATTACGTGTATGGGGTCAAACAAGCCTACGGTGCGCGTAATTGCAATTATCGTAGAAGATTGTGCGCTTAGAGCCTAACTTCTCGTATGATTAGGGTAATAATGTACACCGACTACCGCTGATCTGATCAAATCTGATTGGTTGCTCCGCTTGCCCCAGGTTGTACCTGTACAACCCGTCCGAGCCACGGTCAAGATGGGGATGAGCGGCATTTCGCTCTCCCCCCGACTAAGTCTAACTAGTGTTAGCTAACTACTGACAGTATCCCTATGGGCGCACCAGCAGCTTGTCTATGTGCTCCAGGTTGGTGTTCCTGTACCGCGTCCTGTTCAGCGCCTGCGCCGGGGCGTTCTTCTTCGTCTGCGTATGCCACGTGAGAATCTGCGGATCGGAAGGAAATTTGACTTTGATTTCGATGTGACTGGAATCGCGTCACTCACATCTCGGCACTCGTCGGCCAGCAGCTCAATGTCCGTGTTGTCCAGCGGCGCCAGGCTGCGCAGGAAGCCGTCCTCCTCGTAGCCCGGCTTGAAGGGCATCTGGGCGTTGGGACGCTCCTTCAGGAACTTGACGCTGACCGCAAAGCCGGCCATGTCCACAGGATACTTGCGCCCCCCAATCCAGCCGTCATAGTATCCCACCAGTTTTCCCTCCTGGATTATCGGGCTGCTTACTCCGGTCTTGGTCACCAATCCCACTGGCCACATGCCCACCTTGCTGATGTAGCGCATCTGCACAAAGGAAAGATTAATTGTGTGGCTTAGTAAGTCTCAAGGAAGTAGACCACCAACAAGGGTGCGCCTGAATAAAAACATAACTGAATTATTAGTTATTTTATGGCATTACAAAAACACAAGAATTATCGCCTTCATTGATACAAAATGGGTACCCATTAACCTCGTAATTCGTGTTAAATTTGGTCTATGCTTGGGAAAAGCCTGTTGTCTCTCGCACACCTGCGGTTGCTCCTGCCATTAGGATTCAGGTCCTTCCTTAACACATATAGTATGTACGAAGTCAATCCTACCTGCTCGAATATGCTAATGTCGTAGGTGTTGTCGTCGTCGGCGAAGTAGAGCACTCCCTCGTGGGCGTGGTGGCGCAGATACTCGAGGCCCCGATTCCTATTGGAGACACCGCGCGGCTTCGCCCGCTTCGTCTGCTTGTACTTCTCCGGCATGGGAGCTGCGGGTGGGAGGGCCGACTCGTAAATATCACTTGAATGTGTCCCGGGCATGACACGGAACGGAAGGGAACGGAGAGCAGCGGACAATACTTACCCACCATGTACTCGAAGGGCACTCCGATCCGGTCCAGGGTGTGGGCCACCAACGGATTCGTGTGGTTGGCGTCCTCGATGACCAGCCAGAGCAGATTCACCACGTGCTTCAGCGTGTAGCCCAGCCGGGTCAGCTCCGCCAGTTGCTCGGGTCGTCGGTAGGTGGGCGTGATTATGTACAGGGGCGGCTGCGGGACGAGTGGATTTCGGTTGAGTGTCATTGGAATATCTACCTGAGTGTACCGCGTGTACCAAGGGCCGAGTGCCCTGCACTTGTGCTGGTTAGTGGGTTGGGTGGCTGAGTGGTTGGGTGGCTGAGTGGTTGGGTGGTTGGGTGGCTGAGTGACTGGGTGGCTTGTTAGGTGCCAGTGGGTGGTGCGTAATGCGGCGTGAGCTTCTTTTTATGAGCAATTATGCAAATTAATTTACAACCCAATGGCTTGACTAGGCGAGCGGACCACATCCGCCTCCCCACATCGCCGTAAGTCAGTGTGTCTGTCGTCTAGCTAGGCTCTTCTGGCATTATGGCAATATGGGTCGCGTTTCGCTAGTCGAAGACACTCGGCGAAAAATGTTGAATGACTTTTGGGAAATCAAACTAAAAATCAGCACTGAGCCTACATTTTCTGCTGGCTTTCCCTACGATATTCACTGAGCTAGAGGTTTGAAATCGAAGGAAAATATGCTCAAAAGTATGCAATTAAATTATTTTTAATCGGTCTTAAAATAATTTCATATTAAAAAAAAAAAACAAACAAACAAGAACCAATCGAAAATTCATCTAGAAATCAATAAAAATCCGTTGGATGTAAGAACCCAATTTTTTCGAGTGCTCTTCACCAACACTTTTGCGTTAAGCACCCGTTCTAGATATAGGCTATGTTCATGTACAGCGTGTCCCATTGAACGACTGACGTTGAAAATAAATAAACTGGCGCACTCACTTTGCAAATTGTCCATTGTTGACACACAAACATACACCCACAGCCCACACCCACCACATGCAAGGCGGAGGAAAATAAACCTAGCTTTCAAATTTATTCCGCAAAACATACTCGAATATATAAGCAAGGATAAGATAGTCGATAGACATGCAAGTCTCCTTCTGAATTTGTAGAGTTTTAGCTTTCCCACAACAGTAATATATTTATATGAACTAAACTAAACTATGATGATGAGGTTTTTTAGGTTTTATTAATCCTTTCTTAAATACCTGCAGTATAAATCTATTAAGATTGAGGAATCGAAACTAGTTTGCTGTTTCACTAATGTCTTAGCCGGTTTTATTATAAAATACCGTCTGGAAGATGTATGTTAGTATGATATATACAAGTATCAGCCTGAAGGCCTTAGTCGCTCTGGCTTAACACATTGTAATTTATAAATTAAATTTGT
>JAEIIH010035922.1:0-33090 GCA_018904745.1 Drosophila orosa
TTTTTCCACTGATTTTGTTCATGTTAAAGTGGTTACAACGTCATAATGATATATTATGCCATGAAGCATAAATTAAAATTCATTATTTTTTTTATTTAGGGGGAAATTGTAACTTTTTGAGATTTTTTAGGGGGAAAGCCAAATTTGTATCTGGCAACACTGCACTTGGTGTACATAACAAACTTGCTTAATTGGCAATTTGTTAAATGTGCGCGGCAGGAAATCCAATCGTTAGTAGTGCGCTCCTCAGGAATGTGCTCCTGCGAAGCGTGGTCGCCATCCGGAGCTGGAATGCCGCACCATTGTCCAAGTGGCAGTCCCGCTCTTTTTCGTCGGACGCTGGAGCGGCCGTTACTGGGGCGTCTCGTTCCGCTCCGGCTCCAGCTCCCGCTCAGATCTCGCACCCGAAAACAGTGAGTGATTACCAAGAGCTCTACGAAGCCCACAAAAAGAAGTTCCAATGTAAGCCTCAACCACCCGCAGCAGGCATATGCGTAGATGTGCACGATCTATAAATACCCAACTGTCTGTCTGCCATTCGCATATCTGTACATATACCCCCCATTCCGATGACCTTTTCAGCCAAGAAGCTGCCCGTGGACGTCCATCCCGATGCTGTGTTTGCCTGCAACGAGCTGGATCTGAGCGAGGTGCAGGTGTATGGCTTCGACTACGACTACACGCTGGCCTGCTACAAGCCCATCCTCGAGGATCTGCTGTACAACCTGGCGCGGGAGATGCTTGTGAAGCGCTTCCGCTACCCCGACGACATCCTCGAGCTGGAGTATGAGCCGAACTTTGCAGTGCGCGGCCTGCACTACGATGTGGAGAAGGGGCTGCTTGTCAAGCTGGATAGCTTCCTACAGCTGCAGCTGGGCTCCGTGTACCGGGGACGCACCAAAGTCGAGGCCGATGAGGTGCTCAAGCTGTACCACAACCGATTGCTGCCCATTGCCTATGTGGAGGGGCCCAACAATAGCTATAGGGTATCGTATCTTATCAGGAATTCCATAAAAATCAATGATTTACGAGCTCCATTTGCTTGTCTCCTCGCAGCACAACACCAACTCCAAAATGGTGCAGCTGGCCGATCTGTTTTCCGTACCTGAAATGTGCCTGCTGTGCAATGTGATTGAGTATTTCGAGGGGAATCGCATCGACTATAATCCCGAGATTGTTTTCCATGACGTGAGGACAGCCATGGGCTCCTGCCATCCCATAATGCACGGCAAGGTGATGCTAAACACCGAGAAGTACATTGAACGTAATCCCAAGCTGGTCAAGTTCTTTGAGAAGCTGCAGCAGGCGGGCAAGAATCTCTTTCTGGTCACCAACAGCCCGTACTCGTTTGTGTAAGCATTAAGTGTTAAAGAGTTGCTATAAAGTTTGTAATAATTTGATGTTGTAGCAACTGTGGCATGTCCTGGCTGGTGGGCGCCAACTGGCGTGATTTCTTTGATGTGGTCATTGTGCAGGCACGTAAGCCCAAGTTTTTCACAGACGAATCTCGGCCCATAAGGCTGTTTGATGAACGAACCCAGTCGCATCTTTGGGATCGCGTTTTCAAGCTGGAAAAGGGCAAGATTTACTACGAGGTAAGTTCTCTTGGTTAGGAAATCCTCATATTTTAATCATCTTTGCTTGCAGGGTTCTGTGAGACAGCTGCAGGAGCTCAAGGGTTGGCGTGGTCATTCTGTGCTTTATTTCGGGGATCATCCTTACAGCGACCTGGCAGATGTTACCCTGAAGCACAGCTGGCGAACGGGCGCCATCATCAGTGAGCTAGCTGTGGGTATTTCAAAGATTTAAGTAAATCAGAGATCTCTAATAATTAGAACTCGATTCTGCAGCACGAAATCAAAACCCTGAACCGTGTGGACTTCAAGATGAGCGCCAACTGGCTGCAAATGCTCACACAACTCATCGAGGAGACCCAGGATGATAAGAGTGAGGCGGCCCAGAAGAGCCTCAGGGATTGGATGGATGAGCGAGATCAGTTGCGGTAGGAAAACTTATTTCTGCCATTGTTTTTCCTTCACTTATAACAGGTTTTTCAACCTTTTGACAGCAATAAAACCAAGAACGTGTTTAACGAGCAGTTTGGCAGCGTTTTCCGCACCTATCACAATCCCACATACTTTTCGAGACGCCTCTTCCGCTTTGCCGACATCTACACGAGCGACATAACGAACCTGCTCAAGTTCTCCACCACCCACACCTTCTATCCCCGCCGGGGCGTGATGCCCCACGAATATGCCTCTCACTTTATTTAAACAAAGTGTAGCCTCAGTGCAGCTCAGCTCAGCTCAGATATTAGTCGTAGGTTAAAAGTGCCAGTGTTAATTGCTTGTAGCTCGAAACTAGTGAATTTATAGCATGTATATCATCGTTATTTACATTGTTGCTCAATAAAATCGTTGTAATAGTTCAGGAAAACCTCGCGATATTCGCTAGAAAGATACTCCAGCTTAGCTTTGAGTTCGAAGAGTTCCTTTTCGTTGCTTTTGCATTTCTTCAAGGCAATAAGATCCCAGAGATAGGTCATCTGTGTGAGATACTCCATGGAGTAAGCGCCGCACTGGACTGCAATGCCCTTGAGTTGACTGTGGATCACCTTGGTCAGTGATTCGTACTCCCAATCCTCCAAAGTACTGCCCACTTTAGGGAAATATAACTTAAAGAATAATGTAAAAGTTGATTCGTCAACTTACCATCTATGTCCACAAAGCAGGCTATGATTAGTTCTGCGGCCAGACTCCTCTTGAGGCTGTGATGCTCCATCAGCCATTTGTCCAGATCCTCGAAGGCCTGGAAGAGCAGCTGTCTCTTTGAATAGTCCACACAGCTCTCGACAAGGTCCAGGTATTCGTTGTACCAGGAAAATAGCTGCGGCTCCTGGCAGACTGTGCAAACAATGGAATTCTCTGCCTGGGACTGCAGCCACCAGTTGGGATTATTTTGTGGAAGTTGGCTAACATCTGGTGTAAAAATCTGCCGGCAGTTTGGCTTCTCGCAGCGATATTGATGGAATTTGAGCTAATAAATAGGTTTAGAGTTTAAGTTTCAAGGAATTTCTTGGATTTGCTCACGTAATCCTCATCGGGTTCGGGCCGCGTGCACTTGTCGCAGCTGCACTGGAACTTGTAGACTTCCTTCAATGGCTGCGAGCGCTGGTGCTTCAAGCTGTTCCTATAATCCCGCGTGTAGCAGTTGTAGATCTCCTCGCCCGCCGCAATGTTGCATATGGAATAATTAACAACCGAACAGCCGTCAAACTTGGTGTGAATGGAGGGAGCACAGGCATGGTTGCACAAGCTTAAATACGGCAGATTGATGGCTGTAATCAGCTCCAAGTTGCCCAGATTATGCAGCTGTCCGAGCCTCAAATGACGCGGACTCTGCCACATGTCCAACTGCAGCAAAGCAAACTCATTGGTTTGCAGGCCGACCGGCAGCAGGGAACAGCTCACATGGCCGTTGGCTAATAATTGACCGGCAGAGCGAAGGATCAATGCTGATATAACCACTTGCCATTGTTCCACAGGGGCTGAAGAGGACTTGAACTGGTTGAAGAAGTCCGTGTGCTCCTTGAGATACGTTTGAAGAAGATTGGCGCAGAGAATATGATAGACTAACTCCGCCTGCGAGGCTTGCTTCAAATGACTGGCCATGCGCAGGCTTTGCACATATTCAGGTGGAGTTTCGTTGGAATTCCACGGCTTTGTGGACAATTCAATGATATTGCTCCAAATCTCTTGGAAGCTGGTACATTCTACAAGATTCGGCAGCATGAGAGGCGTATAAGCCAAGACCAGACGCAGTGCCAGGTGGGAAACGCCCAGAAGTTTCAGCAAATCCCGGCGGTAAGCGGCACACTCGTATCTGTGAATGGCCGAGTGCTTCTCCCTGCATTTCCTGGAGCAGTAAACCACACGCTGGTGACACTGTGAGCAGGGAATGGGTGCACTCATCAAGCTGGCGGCGCACTGCTGGCAAATAAGTCGCTGCTCCAAGGGAACAAAGCAGGAGGCTCGCTCGGAGAAGATAACCTGGCCCTGAGGTATGGCCACCTTGGCCACCATGTAGCGGCCACGCTCGCCAGGATCTGTAAGGCTGTCAAGGCAGTGAAGGTTACAGAAAATAGGTGTGTATCAAGATGTAGAGCTTACATTTCCTCCAGACTTGCGCCCGCCTCTTTCTCCAGAGTAACTGCCTCCTCCGCTTGGCCCTTCAGTAGCTTCAGCTTCTCTTTCAGATGATTTACCTGCCGCACATAGCCATCGCTTAGCTGCAGCTTCTCCAAGCCTACCAAATGCTCCTCGAATTCCTCAGCATTTTCCATTTTCCACGCACAAAACGCCTGACGCATGATTACCTTGTGCTGCAGCTTCTCCGGATAGCCGCAGTCCAGCGCATTGGCGCAATCGTCGTAGGCCTCACGGTAATAGCCGTACTCCTGCAAAGCCATGCCGCGGTTGGCAAAGGCCAAAGCCAGTTCGTCCGAGGCGTCCTCCGCCTCAAAGACGGCACCCGTGTAGAGTCGGCAGGCTTTCAGTATTTGTTCTGCCTCCTTGGTTTCGTCCCTGAACACCAGGTTGCCCTCCTCGCGCAGGGTACGCGATCTCAACGCGCATGATTCCCTGTCATGCGGCAGCTCCAAGTCTGTCAGCAATTGCAGGGTTAGCTGCTCGAGGTTTTGGCGCTTTTCCGCCGGCAAACCGTACAGGGACTTGAAGGTTTCATACTCATCTTTGAAGCCACCATCAAGGGTTATTAGTTCGTCCTGCTGCGAGAAGATCCTCGCCAAACGATCCATGTCCTCAGCCGGCTTTCCAAAATTGTTTATAAAATCAAAAGGCGTTTGGTAATTTTTAGGGTCTAATCGCCAGAGGCGCCAATTAATCGATGAACGCAAGTCGATAAGCAAGAAGAATTCTAAAAGTTTCCAAAAACTTTTGCAGAATTTATAATAACAAGGAAATCTTCTTAAATATTTATATAGTTAGACAATAATAAATTTCCCTACCTCCCTTTGTATAACCAGCAAAGTAACACACAAATAAAATCAAGCTTTTAATTTATATTTCATTGTAAATATAAATTTTTATGCCTTAATACTGACGTTCCTTAAAGTTTCCTTAACTTTTACAACAACTAGGATCTGGTATCTGAAAAGACAAATGCATGGAAACATTTTAGCTAATTAAAGAGATTTATTTTTGCATTAAAGTTCAACACATGAGAGCCTTGAATTCCCTCATTTTCTCTAGGATGCCCGGGCTTATGACCTTCTCCAAGTCTGACCAAGGCCTTCGCTCCGCTTTCTCTGTCGCTTTCCACTGGCCAATTTCGAAGCAGGTGGCCCAATCTCTCGAAGCATTATCATACTGCAAGCCGAATAGCCCAAATTCGGGAGCCACGTCCATGAACGTAAACAAGACTCGTCTCCGGAGATCCTCGGTGGGATCTTTGCCCACTCGCCGCCAGCGACAACTGAACACAAACTCCGGCAAGTCGTTCAGCACTCGTTTCAAATCCGAATGTAGTTGGGGTGAAAGGTGGGGAAAGAGGGTATTCAGCAGGGGACCACGAATTTTGAAAGATCTCCCGTCCATCTTGAGAATGGCGCTCTGATACGTCGCCCCCTCAAAGTAACCCTCGATCCTGTGCTGGATTATCTGCTGGATGGTCAACGGGGCGAAGAAATCAAAGCGCTCCAGCTTTCGGAATAGAGGTGTCTCCCGGAGAACAGTTTCCGGCACTGTAACCCTATTTAAATTCCCACAAACTTTATCTTTTTCGTTTACCTTGCGCACGGTAACGCCAGGCGGCAGGGCATCCAGGAGGGCCGTCAGTTGCGAAGACTCCAAAAGGGTGTTGCCCTGCGCAAATTCCTGCGAGGCAGTCAATGTGGCGGGCACTGCGTCTGGCTGCGGCAACGGGCTAAGATGAGGTGGCTCCATGGGAGTTTCATCTGTCCCCAGCACCTCGGCTTCAATACGGACGCACGCATTCAGCGGTAGTGGCCGAAACTCGTGTCTCAACTGCGGCACCTTGTCATTCAAGCGGACTCGCTTGCTGGGTACCGCATTGCTTGCCGCCAGCTTCTTTTTGCGGGTGGCTGCGGTTGTCGGCAAGGATTGCACCTGCGACTGAATCACATTGTCCTCGGGAACTGTTTGGCAGGGTGCCTGCACCTGCACAGCTGGCTTTTCAGGCTGCAACTGAATCACATTGGCAACGGGAACTGTTGGACAGGGTGCAGGCTGTACAGCTGCCTGTTCTGGCTGCTCCTCTAGAACAGGATCCTCCGGCAAGCCTTCGATGTTATCGCTCTCCATTGGCTGAGAATCCTCTGCCACCACGATGCAATCTTCGTCCTCAAACATTGTAGCTGTGAGTAGCGAGTCCAACGACTGATACGACGAGGTTATTTCCGAAGGCTTTTGAATAGCAAAACAAGAGAAGCTAGGACTCTCGTCTTGACTGGTATCTAGGTTAACGATTAGCTCCTCCGACCCAATCTGCTCCCATTGGCAGTCATTCGTGTTGCAAATGCCGCGCAGGTTGTTGAGAAACTTTATAGGTTCCTGCTTAACAGAAGCCTCAATCTCCGCTTGAGTAGCCAACGGATCGATTAGAGTTTCGGGCACTTGGGAGTGTATGTCTACGCTGGAAATGTCCACAAAGTTGGAGGTGTGACTGAGCTGAGTAGCAGGACAGCTCTGACTATCTGTTAAGGGGTAGGGGAAAGTAAAGGTTAGTCTGGGGACTACAATAAATCAAAGTTCTAGACTTACCTGGGACCATGTCTGAGCTTGAGGTTGTGGTTATGTCCACAAGGTTCGAGTTGTTGCTGAGCTGAGTAGAAGGACAGCTTTGACTGTCTGGCACCGTGTCTGAGCTGGAGGCAATGGAGATTATCTCAGTCTGGCTACTTCCAGCTTCGCTTTCCGCCATAGGAAGTGATTCTGCCGAAGAAAATTAGTTACAAGCGGAACCTTTTAAAATTAAACACTCACTTAATACAATTCCCTTCAAATCGGGCAACGGCAGGTCCCTAATATAACTCTCGTCATGCAGAGCATCGTTGGTTATTTGAGGCACTTCGTATATCCACTGATCGTGGAACCAGCAGGCCGCATAGAGCTGTTCCCGCTCGTCGAACCACTGCTCGACACTATCGATCTCCTTGCCAGTGCGTTCTGTAAACTGCCTTTCAACGATCCTATCGAAATCGGTGTGCTCGTCCGTCTCCCGCCAGTGCAGCATCTTTGGCGACAGCTGCCCAAGGTCTAGTCTGCCTAGCTCCACGCCTTTACTGTGCAGCAGCTGCCTTAGAAGGGGCAGCCTAACGTACAGATTTAAGGGCCAGTTGCCCTTGTCTACGACATGCTCGTAATAGGGCTGTATATCCCCATCTTTTCTGTACAAGTCCTCGCCATTGTGGACGCTAGTGTAGGTCTTGAACTCCTCCAAGGTTAGTTGGTACAATATTCGCCAAATTGTACTCTTCAGACCTTGACTCGTGCAGATCAAATATGCTATATTGTGATCCTATTTGGGATAAGAAAGGAGTTCATGGTTAAGGGGTTTATTATTATTTTCTAAAGGTGCGTTGCTTACCTTTGTGCTTTCGGCAAAAAATGTTTTCTTGGCTTGGTCCAACATGATTTGACTTTCTGACTTCCGATCGCTGGTTCCTGTTCCGTCCTGGCTTGTTGCAGCATCTTTATTCTGGTTTTCTTCTGCTGGCTTTCTCACTTGGTTATTGGTGCTGCTGGCAGATCCACGAAGGTCTGATATACTTTCTGAATTCTTCGTAGAATCTGGGAGGCCCGAATTCCTGTTGGCTTCCTCTGTAGTTTTATTTCTTTTTGCTTTATGGTTATCCTTGCTAGTTGTGTTAGAAGTCTTTTCCGAAACTGATGCTAGCTCCGAACTATTCAGCAATTCATTTTGTTTTGAGGAATTGTTTTCTATTACATCCTTAGGGACTGGTGGAGATTTATTGGTTGTCTTTGCTTCTGTGTTCTTCTTGCTAGTTGTATATTTATTTCGCGTTGTCGTCGCTTTTTTACTTGCCGTTGTGGTTCGTTCTCCTGTTGGTGTTTCTTCTTCTCTCGCTGCTGCCTCATTTCTTCTCGTTATCTCATCTTCTGTCGCTGCTGCCGCCTTTCTTCTCGTTATCTCATATTCTCTCGTAGCTGTCGCTTTACCTCTCGTTTGGGTATCTTCTCTCGTAGCTGGTTCCTTTTCTATAGTTGCGGTCTCTTTCTCCGTTGTTGTTTCTTCTTTCCTCGTAGCTTTCTCTTTCTCTTTTGTTGCGATTCCTTCTTTTCTCGTTGTGGTTCCTTCTACTCTCGTTGCTGTTCCTTCTACTCTAGTTGTGGTTTCCTCTACTCTCGTTGTTGTTCCTTCATCCCTCGTTGTTGTCTCTTCTTCTCTCGTTGTTGTCTCTTCTTTACTCGTTGTTACTTCCACGAATGTGGAAGGTTTTGGAATATCTGGTGAACCTTTCTGTTCATTTGAAGTACTTTCCAGGGTCTTTGAAGAATCAGGTTGTTTAAGTTGTTTGCTAACCTCTGCTGGCGTTTCATTGGCTCCATAATTTTCCCTGATAGTTGAGCCAGTAGAGTCGTCATCTGATATTGATACCACTTCTGAATTTTTCTCCGATTTCTTTTGTTGTGGAACCTCTTCAATTAATTGGGCTACTGAAGTTTCCGCTCCGAAAGAATCTGAACTAGATGTGTTTGTGGTGGCATTACTCGAATCAAGAATATGTTGTTCCACTTCTGAAACAAGCTCTTCAGCTTGTTCCTCCGGTAAGGCGGTACGAGCAGCAATATATTGACGCAAATTGGATGGCCTGTAAATTAAAACATTGATTTTTTGCTTGCTATACATACACAAAAAAAAAAAAAAAACTATTTTAGTTCTCGTGAGAGGATCATTAACTAAAATTATATATTTTACACACCTTGCTAATTCCGCTTCCCTGGTGGCATACTGCTCGTCAGTATCCTGATTAGCCGAATGGTGAGAGGGATCACTCAAGTGATCTGAACTCGGAGCTGGTTCATCAATAGGCTGTGCCCATTCGAGTAATTTATCGCGAAATTCCGGTGGCGCAGCATTGAAGTTATATTTCAATCTATTCCTTATATTCCGCATGGTGTAAAATGAGTGATAATACTGCCGCAATAAGCGCAGGCAACTCCTTTCATCTGCCAGAATCTCCGCCACATGCTCTGGGCTCTTTTTCTTTGCATTTGCACCAGTTATTAGACCCACCTTGAGGTCTTCATAGTTAATATACTTCTGGAATGTCCTAAAGGTAACCGGAAATCGGTACGTGATGCCCAAGAGGGTAATCACAGTTTCATCCTTCGGAGCAGGTGGTGCCATCAAAGATTTGCCCTCGCTCTCAGGAGCATCGCCCTGCGCTTGGTCGGACATTGCTTGCCTCGCCTTATTGTTCAGAGGCACAGCATATTCTTCCAATTTCTTAAGGAGCTCTTCATCTGCACTTTGAAATCTGTAGGGATACTTGTGCCGAGCATCCTTCTGAACGTAGAAATAGCCAAAGAATTTACGAAAAAGCCTTTTGCCTCGGTTACTCCTTTCCTGCTCAGTCTCACTCTGGGCATCTTCCCTTAGCAACAGTTTGAGTATCTCATTGAAGTTTATGTGCCGCTTGAAGGTCTCAAAGGACACTGGGAACTCGAAAGTGCCGCCACTGCAAGGTTTCATGTTAGTTTTTTCTAAGAAAAATAAATATAAATACATTTCTGCACTCACCTTTTTAAGTTTATAACGTTTCTTTGTTTCTTAACATTCGCCGAGGTTTCCCTAAAAGTCAAAAAGAATTTTTCGTTTATTTAATTAATAATATTATCAGCATATCATTATTTTACCTTAATTTCTCTTCAAGGGTCGCTGCTGTTTGTTGGAAATCGTTGGATATTTCAGTTTGGGGTAGGGATTCTTCGGTATTAATAGGAATTTCACCCAAATCCACTTCTACTTTATCCGTTTCAGTTATTATAACGTTTTCCTTTAATATCTCGGAACCACTACCAATGGTAGCACTTGGTTTGGAGAGTTTTTCAGAAGAAACAGCCTCCATGTGCTGGTGTTTAGTGGGAAAACTGATTAACTTGCTTCTAATCTTGGCAGGACATGGCTTTAGTTGGTAAAGAAACCTATCCCTCAATTCTTGCGAAGAGTAAAAGCCGTTGTAATAATCCCGGGCACATTCCTCCTCAGATTTCCCTCTGTGCACATCGAAAAGGAGCATTTGCTGGGCTATTTCCTTGAGATTGCTCAAATAACGTTTAAAGACTTTGAATGAGACGTGGTTTTCGTGGATATCCTTGATCTCACTCTCCTTCACTGGAATACCTTTTGATTCTATATACACAGTAGCTGCTTTAGTTGCCACCGGCAGGTCATCATCCAAGCATACGCAGTCTGACTCCTGCGAAGAGTTTTCCGGCTTTGATAGCTTTGCATAACTAAGGAGTAAATTACGCATCTTCACGGGACATGGTCTCAATTTATATGCAAACTTGCTGCGCATTTCTGGTGATGCATAAAATCCCTGGTAGTATTCCTGACCGCACTCGGTGTCAGATTTCCCCTTGTACTCCTCGCATAGCTTCATTTGCTGAACAATTTCGTTTAAATTCGTCACATAGCGCTTGAAAACGTGAAACGTTACCGGGAGGTTTGACAATTTCCTAGCTTCTTCTCTCATTTCCTTTTCTTTTATAGTTTCCACTTCCCGATGGCCTTCCTGACCTGAAACTGGTGCTGTCACAGCTTCTTCAGCTTGGTTATTCTTGCTTTGATCAGCAGGAACAGCAACTGGTGCTCTCACAGCTTCTTCAGCTTGCTTATTCATGCTTTGCTTAGCCAAACCCGCCACTTGTGCTCTCACAGCTTCTTCAGCTTTATTAAACGTACTTTGCTCTGCAGGAACAGCATTTGAAGTTTCTTGGCACTTCGACTTGGCTTCGCTTAGGGTTTTTATGGCATTCTCATCGAGAGGTTTGGCATATTCGCTTAACTTCTTCAAAACCTGGTTGTTTGGGCAGGAGAACCGATACTGAAACCGCTGGCGAGAGTCGGGTAAAACGTAAAAGGAACGGTAGTAGCGGCGGAAGATCTTTTCGCAATTGGGATTTTTTGGATGAGCAATCAAGTGCGCCAGTTCAGACTCTTCTTTAATGGCCGACCTGAGTATTGGCTCAATTATCTCCTTATAGTTGATGCACTCTCGAAATGTGTCGAAGGAAACGGGAAACATAAACCGACCGGGCCTGAAAGATTCAACCATTAGTTAGGGTAAATTTACACTTTCTAGTCACTTAAGATCTTACTTGCCGGTATCCACTTCAACGTCTGTCTGAAAGAGTTCCTCTCTGCCAAGAAAACAAAATGAATATCATACGAGTGTCCTGGGGATTACCTAATATTACTTACTGTAAGTTTGAAGCAGACTCTTCCAAAACCAGTATTTCTCCTTGTTTTTCCAGGCTGTTGTTATTAATTTCGGATGTATTTTCCCAATTATAAGCTGCCTGTGAGGGTTCATCTACCTCTATCTCCTCTTCCTCGGACTCCAATTCTGGCTGAGGCATCCAGGATTGTTTTTTAAAGCTGTTATTATTGTTTTCACGTGACTTTCTCAGATCATCTGCGTGGGATATCAGTTCATCCCTCGCCTGCGACGGTGAATCGACATCTATGTCGATTATTTCTAGATCTTCCTCATTTGGGGAGTCGGGAATTAACCGAGACAAGCTTTGCCGCAGCTCTTGGGCAGACTCCTCACTGGGAATGCTTAGTAGGCGCTGCTGCATGGTTGTGGAACACGGTCGCCACTTAAAGGTGTATTTATCGCGGATCTCCGGCTTGAGATAGAATGCCAGATACAAGGCTTGGGCGCATTTTTCAAAGTCCAGGGCCACGTACTGCTTTTCCTTTAGCTTTAGCTGCCACACAATGTCGTATATATTGGTCAAGTTTTTCTCAAACTCCTCAAAGCTGACGACGGGGTGTCTGGGAAACATTGAAAGGAAGATTTTTAAGATGCATTCAAGGGAAATATGGTTTTATTCAGGGTTTTCATTTCCTACTCTGTAGCAGTGAGATTCATCAAAATATTGATATGCTTTTGCTACCGCTTCCACTTTGACGAGAGCCATAGCAGAACAACGAGTAAATTTACCGTAGCAGAGCTGTAGCAGAACAACGAGTAAATTTACCGTAGAAAATACTGTATCAGAACAACGAGTAAATTTACTCGTTGTTCTGCTCCGGTTTTCGTCAAAGTGGAAGCGGTAGCAATAGTTTTATTCTCACCTCTTCTTTCCTGCGGATTTTTCCGCAACAGATTCTTTGGCCAGTTCATCACAGGGCTTGCCATGTTCGAGCAACTTCGACAATAGCTGCAAGGGTGGGTTTTCAAATATGTCGGTAGACTGCCGATCGTTGAACATGTAGAAGGTGTTGTAGAATTTTTTCAACAAGACTTCGCATTGCTTCTCATCGGCCAGCACAGTCTTTCGTTTCTCTTTTGGCATGCCTGTCTTACGGAGCACCTTTTTTGCATTTACGCAGCTCTTGAAGACAAAGAATGTTACGGGAAATATAAACGTACCCATCCTGAGAATAAGAGTAGTTTTATTAGCAATGGAAACTGGAATGGAATTACTGCCACACATACCTCGCCACATTGACCAGTACACCATCGGCGGTTTGATGCTCCGGCGCCGGCTCAACTACTGCCTCGGGCATTGAGAGTAAGCGATCCCTTATCTTCTTGGGGCAGGCCTTCAGTTTGTAGGAATATTTCTGACGTACTGTGGCGTCTCTATAGAAGGATTCATAGTACCAGAAGGCGCACTCATCCAGAGTTTTAACGCCTTTGCCTGCGACTCTGTCGCGTTGCACTTCGAAGCATATATCGTGCAGGTTTTCTATTAGCTTCTTGAATTCCTCAAAGGACACCGGTTCCATTTTCGGCTTTTTCTTAGGCGGCGGCATGGAAATATAAACATAAACCAACAATGCAATTTAGAAGCGCGAATAAATTTCATCACTCAAAGTCCTTAGAGATGGGCAGGCATTAAGCGGCGGGACGATAGTTGTTGTGGTAAACAAAAAGCAATCGATTAGGTTATAATTTTTTTTTTTCTACCTTTTATTTAAAGTACAAATCAATGAATTAAGTTTATGTTTCTATTCAGTTGAACGCGATTTAAAAATAAGTTTAAATTTCATTACACAGAGTCCTTAGAGATGAGCAGGCATCAAGCGGCGATAGTTGTTGTGGTAAACAAAAAGCAATCGATTGGGTTCTTATTTTACTTTCTCTAACTTATTTTTTGAAGTTTAAATCAATAAATTCCGTTTATTTTTTAGTTAAACAAGATTTAAAAACAATATAACAATAGAAATACTAATAATATTAAAAATAAAGTTTTTAATTATCGATAATATTCGATCACACACCAGCTGAGCACGTAAACAAAGTTCGGCAGAACGCACACTCATGCAGGATTGCAGAATTCTGTAAAACATTTCATCAAATTTAATAGGAATTGTCAGCGGAAAGCACCACGAAAGTTTCCACTAACAAATCCCTCACTCAATTGTCAGAATGAAAGACGCCAAGGTGAGTTTTCTCTCATATTAAAGCGGCCTTACAACAGTTACATCATGTCCCAGCGTCAATCGGTGGTTGGACTTCGACTGATGTGGGTGCTGCTGCAGGCGGTGCTTGTGCAGAGTAACTACACCCATCCTTCGTTCACCCCCTTTCAGCCCTTTCCCGTGCTTAAGAACGACAACCTGCTGCGAGCTGCACGCGGCGAAGTGGTGGACCGCGTGCCCGTCTGGGTAATGCGCCAGGCCGGTCGGTATCTGCCCGAGTTCCAGGAGCTGCGCAAGCAACATGACTTCTTCACTGTGTGCCGCACGCCGGAGCTGGCCTGCGAGGTGACCATGCAGCCGCTGCGCCGCTTTGACCTGGATGCCTCCATTATCTTCTCGGACATCCTGGTCATTCCACAGGCCCTTGGCATTACCGTGGAGATGCACGCGGGCGTGGGTCCCGTCCTGCCGCAGCCCATCCAAGTGCCCGAGGACCTGAAGCGCCTCACACCGGACGGAGCCCTGTCCCGTCTCAGTTACGTGGGCGATGCCATCACAATGATGCGGCACAAGCTGGAGGGCCGTGTGCCGCTTATCGGCTTCACCGGTGCCCCCTGGACGCTCATGGGCTACATGATCGAGGGCGGCGGCAGCAAGACCATGTCCAAGGCCAAGGCTTGGCTCACCGACTATCCCGAGGACTCCAAACTGTTCCTCAGCCTGCTAACCGATGCCATTGTCGACTATCTGGAGATGCAGGTGACGGCCGGCGCACAAATGCTGCAGGTCTTTGAATCCTCCGCAGAGCACCTCTCGAAGGAGGAGTTCCTGCAGTGGGGAGTGCCCTACTTGAAGAGGATACGCGATGAGCTGGTGGATCGGCTGACCAAGAAGGCAATCCCTGTGGTGCCCATTGTAAGTATTCCTTTGGTTGATGCAAAGTTGGGGGACTACTTTTTGTTTGTCTCCCCGCAGACTCTGTTCGCCAAGGGTGCGGGACACTCGCTGAAGGAGCAGAGCGAACTGGGCTACGATGTCATTGGACTGGACTGGACCGTGGATCCCATTGAGGCACGCAGTGTGGTGGGACCCAACATAACGCTGCAGGGCAACCTGGACCCGCAGGACATGTACCGTGACGCTGACGAGTTGCACGATTTGGCCACCGAGATGGTGCACAAGTTTGGCAAGTCGCGCTACATCGCCAATCTGGGACACGGCATCACGCCGCAGACTCCGATTATAAGCATGGAGGTGCTGGTGGAGGCGGTGCACAAGGCCCTATAAGGGCCCATTCATTCATTCACTCATTTAATGATGCTTTTATCGAATGCAATAAAGACAATTTGGCCTTTTTGGTTTAGGGTAATGGAATGTTATCATTGGAATGTTATATTTTGTGGCTGGTTGTCCTGTTCCTGCAGCACCTTGTCATAGATCATCAGAATGCTGCCGCAGCAGATGAGCAGGGTGCCCAGGATGACTTCTGCAAGGTTGAGTGGTTGTCAAGGATCAATAAGTTATGGTTTACTCTGTTATGCTCACTCTTTCCGGGCAGCTTCTCGCCCAGTGCATAGCCGGTTATGGCTGTGAAGGCGAAACTAAGGGAATTGGCCACTGGCACCGCCACTGTGATGCTGGCACTCTGCAGCGTCCACACGTACAGGCCACTGCCGCACTGATTCAGCCCGAAGGGTATCCAGTAGCGCCAACGAGAGCCAATTGTACGGGCTTCCTGGAGGATGTTCCTCCACTTGGAGCCCGTGTCTTTCACCGACTCGATGCCCTGGCTGCCGAGGCGAATAAACGGATTGGTCACGCCCCACAGTAGGCCAACGGCCAAGAGTTGCGCTGGAAATATAGCGATTTATATAATTCCCTTTTAAAGTGGCTAATTTTTTGTTTATTTACCTGCAATGTCCCACATATTAAAACTGTTTACATTTTGGCGATAGTATCGATAAATTCTGTTTTTTTAATATATTTAAATATATACTTTTTTAATGCTTACTTTATATTTATATGTCCATTTAACAATTTAAATTTATAAATATGTTAACTAAATACAATAATCTTAACATAATCGAATATATTTATTTCAAAATCATCACAGTTATCGAGTACAATAGCTCCCAGCGTGACCGTTTGTTGTTTCTTTTAATACCTTTTCTTATAATCTGGTGTGGCCACACCGACTACCTCTTCTTCTTTCTTTTTCGTAGCTTTTCATATCCGGAGAGGTTCGTAATTTCGGTTTTGTGAAATTTAAATCGAAAAACATCCGAATTTCGCACGAACAATATGCAAATCGCCGTGTGGCACCATGTTACCCATCGAAAATACCGCCAAATGCAATGTACATTTTCCCCCCAAACCTCGACTTTCTGTGTAATTTTCGGCATTCGGAAGTTTCCTCGATTGGATTGTTGTTTACGTTGTGAATGTTTTACTAATTGGGACGCTTTGGACCTTTGCAGGACAGTGAATAGCACCGTTGCGGCCTAACCAGCACAATGACCAAGACCAAGGGCGAGAAAATCAACAAATCGGCGATCAACGAAGTTGTGACCCGCGAGTGCACCATCCACTTGGCGAAGCGTGTCCACAACATCGGCTTCAAGAAGCGCGCTCCCCGCGCCATCAAGGAGATCCGCAAGTTCGCTGAGCGGGAGATGGGCACCACCGATGTGAGGATCGACACCCGTCTGAACAAGCACATCTGGTCCAAGGGCATCAGGTGTGTATAAACATTTGTAGGCCTCTGTGTTAGTGGCATCTTTCCTAATCCCTGTACGTGTTTGCTTCCCAGGTCCACCCCATTCCGCGTCCGTGTGCGTCTGGCGCGTCGTCGCAACGACGATGAGGACTCTCCCAACAAGCTGTACACATACGTCACCTACGTGCCGGTGTCCACGTTCAAGAACTTGCAGACGGAGAACGTCGAGTCCAGCGACGACTAAGCAGCGTAATTGAAGGCCCATTTAAACACGGTTAATAAAAAGTAAATTTTTATTTAGAAAAAAACAAAACAAGTGTGAAATTGAGTGACCTAAAGTGTGGTAAACAGCGGTTGTATCAAGTACACCGATTCCCCCGTGGCCACAGACAGAAGTTGCAGTTTATTGACTGGCAGTTGGAGTACCTGCAATGATTGAGCCTCTGGCAGGGCACTTTCGCCGAGGATTTTCTGGAATCCTGCTGCTCCGCGTTGCTGGTAAATGGTGAGCGCTTGATGTGGCCCCACATTGGAAACGCACAGCAGCAGATCCTCCGACTCGGGCAGGTGCATAAAGCGCACTTCTCGGACTTGATGGAAGTCTTGAAGCTCCAAGACTTGTTCCAGCTGGAAGTCGTCGCTGTTAAGTCTGTGCAATGATTGGGAGCAGTTAAAAATTTAGTTAATTCTTGTGCTTAGTAATTCTACCTGTAAATGAGGATCTCTGCTGCTGGCGCGGAGGCCACAACCGCCAAGAAACCGCTCTCCAAGCCAGCTCTACGTTGCATCAGCGTCATGTGCTCCACCTGCTGCCCATTTAGAAGGTTTCTTATCAAAGAGTAGTTCCCATTGCTCCATTTCCACAACTCCACAGCCTTTAAAGTTCTCAGCAGAATGGAGAAATCATCTGAATCATTGGCCACTGCTAGCAACTGTTTTGCATCTCGCCTGTCCATAATGATGGCTTTCCGGCTGTTGTTTTGCTTGTCCAGGCATTGGATTACTATATTGTCCACTTCTTGAAGAGCTACGCATGTGAACAGGCCAAGCTGTAGTCTCTGTGTGGCTGGGAATGAGTCGTTCTCCTTTGAAATTAGCTCCAAGTCATGCTTACCAAGCTGTGGCAGTGTTGACAAGCCTGAAAAAACAGTTTATACGCTTTTAATAATATGGGAACTAAGGGATACTCTTTCTTTTAGCTTGGCTATTGATTTATTACTCTTTTCAGTTTGTTGAAATTATAAAGAGTTTGTAAAGATGTTAAAAAGAAAAGTACATTTGTGAATGATATGTAAAATATCAAAAATTGTAGTATTCCCTAGTTTAGTGACAAAGCCAGCAGGACTATGTGATACTCTTTCTTACTCTTAAATATTTATTTAT
This sequence comes from Drosophila orosa, assembly GCA_018904745.1. Taxonomy (NCBI): domain Eukaryota; kingdom Metazoa; phylum Arthropoda; class Insecta; order Diptera; family Drosophilidae; genus Drosophila; species Drosophila orosa. The sequence continues at coordinate 17,765 of JAEIIH010035922.1, forward strand.
CACCTTTTTTTAGCTTGTATAAATTATTGTGAGTTTATAAAGATGTTAAAAAAGTAGAAACATCCTTGTAAAATATGTCAAAGCTATTTCTCACCGATTTGTTATATATTATTCCCTAATTTAGTGACAAATTGTAGTATATTCTCCCCCAGTTTAGTGACAAAGTCAGCAGGACTCTCTCCGAGAGTGTATTTATATCAAAACAACAGAGCAAAACAGATAAGAAAACAACAGAGTGTGAGGTTAGTCTGTCAAGCATTTAAAGGCAGTAATCGGCCTCTCGTTTTTCAGTTTGCAAAAGACAAAGCACTGGGGAATACAATGAAAATATTTGCATACCTTTGGGTAGCCTGCCTGGCCTTGGCCGCCTCTCCCTGCGTCCTGGCGCAGTCGCCCAAGCCAACGCTTACCACCATTCTCAGGTAAGCTTAAAGACGAGTTTCCCCATGGAGTTTTCCACTAACAAACAACAACGACAGCACGATGAGGACAACCAGCGCGACCAGCAAGCAGAGTTTCAGTGGTGAGTTGCTGCCCATGGTGATCAACACCTGGAATTTCACAGTGGCCAATGCATTTGCCTGGCGAATCCTCAAGCAGACCAAGGGAGGTCTCCGGCAGACGCGCAACGCCGTGGTTGAGGGCTGCTCCAAGTGTGAGATCTTACAGTGCGACCGGACAGTTGGATATGGCGGTTCACCCAATGAGAGGGGCGAGACCACGCTGGATGCCATGGTTATGGATGGCGGCACCATGGAAGTGGGCGCGGTTGCCGGTATGCCGCACATTAAGGACGCCATCAAGGTGGCCAGAAATGTACTGGAGCACACGCAACACACATTGTTGGTGGGCGATGCAGCCGCGGACTTTGCCAATGCCATGGGCTTCAAGTCGGAGTCGCTGAGCACGCCCGAATCGAAGGAGTTGTGGCTGCACTGGAAGGCGGGCAACTGTCAGCCCAACTTCTGGCGGAATGTCCATCCTGATCCCACGGTTTCCTGTGGACCGTACAGGCAACACCCGTCTGCCTTGACCCGCTGGAAGGAGGATAGAGCGCGGACAGAGTATGAGATTGGGCGCAGCAACCACGACACTATCGGTATGGTTGCCATCGATGTGGAGAGCAATATTCATGCGGGTACGTCCACGAATGGGGCACGACACAAGATCCCGGGACGCGTTGGTGACTCGCCAATACCGGGAGCCGGTGCCTATGCGGATAACGAGGTGGGCGCCGCAGTGGCCACTGGAGATGGCGATATAATGATGCGGTTCCTGCCCACCCTTCTCGCCGTAGAGGCCATGCGGGCGGGAAAGAGTCCGGCGGAAGCCGCCGAAGTGGGCATTCGGCGGATCTTGAAGCACCACAAGACCTTCATGGGTGCTGTCATAGCCGTGGATCGCCAGGGAAATTATGCCGCCGCCTGCTACGGACTGAAGGAGTTCCCCTTCGTGGTCAGCAGTCCCGCGAATCCGGATTACCAGACGCGCATGGAAAAGGTTAATTGCATACCCGCGCAGGAACCGGCGAATGTGCACTCTGCTTAAGTGTTGGATAACGCTGCATACACTTGCTTTCCAAAAAAAGGACTGCACTAAAAACTAAATAAAATTGTTTTTTAAGAATATCAAAAGTGGTAATTATTTTCAAAGTATTAAATAAAAACTAGTGAGCAAATACAGAAATTACCTTTTATTTCCCAGATTAACAATTTATTTTAGTGTTTTAACTTGGTGTTGTACAATCTTTGTGTTCACTGTACTGAATCACGGCATTTTCAGCATTTTCGCGTTGCACGGTCACATTTTCCGCCAAATCGGCGTCTGTATCAGCAAAGCGAAAGGTGCAAAACGGAGTACGAAAACCAAAGCGAAAAAAGGCGGCTGCAACAAACAAAATTTCTCGTTGTTCGCGGTGTAAATAGAAACAGCCTTCAAGATTAACAAGAACGAGCAACAACCAGCCGGCCGCAAGTCGATGACGAAGATGGCAATTCAGTTGGATAAGATTCTAGCGCATATTGCCAAGGAAAAGGCCCTGCATCCCAACAATGGCGGCTCGACCAAGCAGGAGCAGGAGGAGGCTTGGGCCAGGATCGGGCGCCTCAACAAGCTCTCCGTGCACGAGTCGCGCTCCATCTTCATCGTTCTGCAGAAGAAGTACGAGCAGGAGAAGCTCAAAGGCAATTCGGCGTGGAAGCTCTTCGGCCTGATGGACCAGATTCACCAGGAGCCCAAGGCGGCGATCAAGGAGGAAGAGTGAGTGCCTGGCAACATGCTTAGCTGCCTGCTAATTGTAACCTTGAATACCTCATCTTCTTTGCAGAGAGCAAGCGGCCATGGATGAGGTGGAAGAGTTTGAAATGCTCGAAGTCCAAGAGCAAGAGGAGGATGAAGAACACGCAGACAACATCCCATTCGGACAGCCGGCCAACTCCACTGGCTCGGCCTCCTCCGACGGCGAGAGCCCCACAAAGTCGCACGGCACCAGCTCGCCCGAGAAAGAGGAGCGCCTGCCCACAAAACCGATTGTGGACACGCCGCGTCCCGCTTTCGAGGAGAAGAAGCTGCTCAACACGCTGGCCAACAACACGCCGCGAGGCACCACAAACAGCTCGGTGTCCGCCGCCGCGGCTGTACTCCAAAAGAAGGGCATCACCGTAAAGAAGACTCCCAGCTCGGCCGCAGGCATTGGACAAAAATCAACGCCGGGGGGGCAATCGACACTAACCAGTGGCCTCAGGTCGACTTCCCGCACCACCATTCAGTTGCCCGATTCCCTAAAACGCAAGCTCTCCGAGGAATACCCTTCGCCCGCACAAAAGAAGCTGCCCAAGACAACGACGACCAGTCCCAAGCAGGCAGCTCCCCCAGCTCCAGCTCCAGCTTCCCTTCCGACAAGTGTCAGCGTTTCGGAGGCAGTGCCGCCGAATGCCAGTGTGGTGCACACAACCACCGCCCAGCTGATGCAGGTGAAGAAGGAACGGGAGAGCAACCAGACACCGCCGCCAGGCATCAATATCATTACCATTCCGTCGTCTCAGCAAATAAATGGCGCCGGTGTCGGTGGACCCACATCGTCGACGGCCGCCACTGTTGCCTCCACCTCGGTGGCCTCCACCAATGGCTTTTCGCCGCATATCGACGATTTGGACTTTAAGAACGACATCATCTTTGATTCGAAGCTAAATGCCGCCACCTCCAACACACCCGAGATCATCAACTTTGGCAACTTTGACAATATGCTGCCGCCGACCTTCTTCAAGAATCTCTGCAACTCGTCGCGCCACGAGTCCCTGGGTCTGTATGTGGCCAATGTGATGAACCGACTGTCGTCGCGGGCCTCTGCCAAGCTGGAGCTGAGCATTTTGCGGGCCATCCTCGATGCGCATACCGACGAGATGGAGCATTAGCTTACAATTAACTCAACTCTAGGCAACACATGATGATTACTCAGCTTACACATTTACACACATTAGACGAACACTCGAAGGTAGTTATGTAGTCCTGCTTAAACAGTTTCCCCGCAATCGCTGCGTTGCTGTGTGCATTCGTGTTTAAAACATCTGCGTTGTGGCGCAGCACAACGTATTAAAAGGTGTTTGTTCGGCTCAATATAATGGTTTATATTGGGTTTCGAATGGATCGAAAGCTGACACTGTGCCTGGCGCCACAACGCAGTATTTTAAATTTAGTTTATAAGATTGACTCTAATTATTAATTGAAATTCCCATGTGTCACTTCATTTTAAAATATGTTCATATGCAAATAAAGCTACATAACTTACTTGAAACGGTCACGAAGCGTTGTTTATCCGGTTGCCAGGCGTAGGAGATTACTTTGTTGGTATACCTCTCCCTGATGGCCAGTATATCATCGCTTTCGGAGGAGAATAACTCAAGTTGATCCACTGTGTGGGGTAGCTGCTGCACCAGAGCAAAGTTCTCTAGAACTTTTGGGGGCTCTGTGGGGTAAAGACAAGAGGTTTTTATTGTTTAAAGACTTTAAGTTAACTTTACTTACTGGCTAATCTATTCTTCACTGCATCCACGTTTTCCTGCAGCTGCTGGAAATCCTCAACAGAGTTCGTGTCCACCTGCCGTCTTCTTTTGTAAGCAATCCCATTCCCCAGCTCGTAATGACCCACGGTTAGTGGTTGTGTGAAGACCAGTTGGCTTTCTACATGAAGATTTTGGCGGTTCTCCGCCTTGTTGACTAACAAATCGTTCACTGGCAGACCATTGACAAAGTCTACTTGTAGATTCTCTACATTGTTGGTAAAGATTCGCTGCTGTTCCGGCAGACTGTTGGCCACCAGCAGGGATCCCTGCATCTCTTGATTCTTGTCGCGCAGTAGGAGTTTCTCTGGATCCCAGAGAACGCCATTTACAGGTCCTTTGACACGAAGATCATTGTAAAGATTTACGTTTTCCAGATGAGTTACTCCCGCAATGCTGTGATTTCCATAGATGTAGACCGCCTCGTTGATCCACTTGACCAAGGGAACTCCTGCCACTTGACTATTCGGCGTAACATATAAGCGATTTATACTGGCACTATCAACGGTCTTCGGGGCCTCAAGGATAGTATTGCTTTGGTTTATTCTCAGTACATCTGTAGCCAAATCAAGTTGATTAACGTTGACTTTGTTCAAATTTCCTGAAACCAAGGCCTCCTGAAGTGTCCATTTGCCACTAATTGTGTGGGGTCCGGCTGTTTTTAAAGAGTTTGCCACGAATTCATCAAAGTTTAGAGAAAAGTTGCTAAGGAAATAGAAGAATGAACCAAAGTAATTTCAATATAAAAATCAGTTTGAAAATAGGTTTGATCGTTTCGGTGTGCCCAGCTGCCGGTAAAAAATGGAGTGAAATTAAATTTTCTTTCCCACTGGGGGGGATTTTTTTAGTGGGAAAACCTAAACTTTCATCTGGCAACACTGATCCAACCACTCTCCCGCAACTGCCCGACCGTAAAAAGTGCATTTAACCAAATCCAATCAGCGACCAAAATACCAGGTAATTGTGCCACCTGTCAGCCGCATCGAGTGCTTCAATAGTGCGTCCCCGTCCCCGCTTCCCCAATCGCGTGCCAACCTAGCAAACGGTGTACAGAAATTTCACCTGCGAACACAACGCACAGCTGACTGTGCGCGTGCAGTGCCTCTCAAACTGTTAGCGCGTAAACAATTGCAAAAGTGAAACGTGATACCTCCATTTACCCCTTGCTTTACGTTTACCCTTTGCCCTTTGCCCCAGAGCAAGTGAACGTACCCGGTGCTGGTGCCCTCCACAAGTACGGCGCTGTCACTGGCGGCGCTACTGCCACGTAGGTCCACAACGCTTGCCGTCGGAGGCTGTGCGAACGTGACGTCATGCTGGAAACTGAGGGGAGTTTTCACTTGCTGGCCGTGGGTCCGGCTGAGGTAGTGACGCCTGATGTGCTCCACCTGGCGCCCGTTGAGGGGTCCCTGTGAAACGCAGTATTATTTGTGTATATCCAAAGGGAGTATGCCTTTGTTACCCACCTGGAACTCCAGCAGGCCTTCAAAGTTGCCTGAATCCATTTCCACGCCACTGAGCTCTACATCCTCATTGTCCAGCCACACTTGGTCCAAGAGCTTGTCCAGCTGGTGACCATTTAGCAGGTTGTAAGTGGGGGCCTTGGAAAACCTTACATTCTCAGCCAGGAACGAGTCTAGATGTCCATTTAGATAGTTGGCCAGCTTGTCCAGCGGATAGCCATTTAAAGTGGTGACATTGCACAAGTCCGAGGCCTCCAGGTTGCCCTGAATGCCAACCTCAGAGGAGAGATACCCTCCTGTACTAATATTCTGGTAAAGCACATCCTCTGGCACGCGCAGGCCATTCAGTAGGCCCACTTGGAGCTCCGATTGCAAGACAATGGGATTCTCTATAGGAAAAACTTTAAAGTTACTTTGTCAATAACTTTTTACAGGGAAATCTTACCAAATTGCACTGCCTCTAGGTGCTCCGAGGCATTCAGCCTGTAGCTGCGATTCACCAGATCATCCAAGGTATAATTGTTGAGTTTTCCATTAAGCCAAAGGCCTTGCTTGCTCTCCAAGGATGCCAGCTCCTGGGGAGCCGTAAAGTTCTGATCTCCCTTGGACTCTAGCCAAGAACGACCAAATTTATTGGCTGGTATGCCATTTAAAGACTTCCCAAAGCTCAAAGAACTTATATTCATCGCATGGCCAAAGTTAAAGTCGCCCACGTACTTAATGTTGCCTGCCAGCTGTTGCAACTGCTGCTCCAAATGGGCCACGCTCACCTGGTTAATGTTCCCGCTGAGCCACAGATTCTGGGCATTGATGGTGCCATTGAAATCGGGCGGCAGATGCCAGCTGTCCAGGTTCTGGCTGCCATGAGCCAGGATCGAAGCCAGAGGTTGGCCAAAGAGCAGGCCATTCAGGTGCAGATCCTCCAGACTCAATTCCTCAGCAACCAAGTGGCCCACATACAGGGAGCCCTTCGACTGCTGATCACCGCTAACCTGAAGGTAGTCGTCTAATCCCAAGCCATTTAATGCTATCCGGGATGCATTCACTTGCTCCACTTCCAAGCTCTGTAAGTCTATTGGCGTAGAAATAGTTTGGTTGCCACTTTTGGTTAGCAATGTTTCGGGGAGTTTCTCCACATCGATGCCATTCAGCCACTTGACTTCGCCGAAACCCTCTCTAATCTGCAGGTTCTGTGGAAACACCTTCAGGCCCTCCACCACCTGCACTTCATCCACATTCAGTCTAACCAGATTCTGCAAGTCGCGGGTATTGAGGAAACTCAGCTCCGAATTGTTGGCCTTGAGGGGCTCTAAAAAGTTGAGATTAACCTCCGCCAGGGGCTGATCCAGGCGCAGACTGCAACCCAAGACTTCTGCTGCTGATCTCTGAGTGAGTTCATCCACCAAATCTCTCATTTGCAGCAATCTGCCAATGGTCACATCGCCATCTATTACGAAATCCCCCTGGAGTTGCAGCGGCTGATGAGTTACCTTCGCTGGTGACATGGCCCTCAGTTCAGCTCCGATCATGGGACCCTGAAAGGGGATTAAAAGATTGTGTAAGGGGCTTACTTCTATAGCCTCTGAGCTACTCACCGCAATGGTAATTGGCTCCAAAACCTTGACATTCTCGAATCGCTTTGATCCCTGAATCACCTGGGTGTGATTCGCCTGCTTGAGCAGCACATCGAAGCGCTGGCGATCGACATGGATGTGATTGAGGCGCTGATTGATGAGCAATCGGTTGACCTGGACGGGCTGGGCAAACTGCACATCCTGCTGGACTATAAAGTTGCCGCCATCCACTGGTATAAGGAGACCCAGCGGGCGATCGTTGACCTCATTGCCATTGACCTGTGCAGCATCGGATTTGAGATTTGTGATCTCCGCTGCAGCCTTGATGAACTGCACATCCATGCCGCTGCGTTTGAGGGTCTGCTCCACCAGCTCCTCCCACCTGAGGCCATTTAGCTTGCCCTCTAGTTTTAAATCCCTAACAATCAGCTCTTCCAGCAGCGGTTTCTTTTGTTTTCTGGCTGGTTCTGTGTACGTTTCACTCACGTATACCTTGTTGGCTGTCACGGACTCGTAAACAGGATTCTTGGTATCAACTCCATTGATACGATCTGCTTGAACGGATCCGTGCACCACCAGAGTGTCCACGGTGACCTCCTCGAATTCGTGTTCCTCTTTCAGTTCGCCTGCGGCTCTCTTAACGGAATGATGGGGGCTGGCCGAGTCAATATTGTGCTCTATAACATCCAGAGCCTGTTTGGCCAACTGCAGGGCTTTCCAGTAGTTTGGCGTCAGTTTCATGTGGTGATCCACGAACTGCACAAAGGAAACATGGTTAGGTGGCTAGCTAATTGACTTTATTTGAGTTCTCTTACCGATTTGGCTTTCACTTGTTTGATGTGCGCCGTCTGAAGTTTCTCTTGACGTTTCTGCTGCTTTACCTGCTTGCGGATTAACTTATTCTCAGCTGAAAGATAGTCTTAAGTTGACTCCACTCACCTGTAGCCTCTGCAGCAGCTCCTCCACATTCAACCGCTCCAATCGCTTTCTCTGCTCTCGAGACCAGTCAATAATTTGCTGTCGAAGTATATTGGCATGCTCGTCCTGCTTGAAAAGCGGCTGAAAGATGTTGGTCTCATTGGCAGCCATGTTTTCATTGGAAATAACTGAAATAATACCAAATCTTCAAAGGAAACAGTTGGATATTCCAGAAGAAACCTCACCCAAGAAGCTCTGTTGCCCCTCCTCATAACTTCTCATTCTGGCCACACCGCGACTCAAGGCACCTTCTGTAAACTGAACCTTGGACTCTTCAAACCTCCAATCGTTGAGGTTGAAGATCTCCACATCCTGCTTGTTGCAGGCCACCAGAAGCAGGAACTTCTCCGAAACCGAGTGCTGAAAGAGAAGAGTTACTGAGACTATGCCCTGCTTTTTGATAAAATCCCTTGTACCTGAACCGGCAGAACCCGTTCCAAAGCAAAGAAACTCAGCCGTTGATAGGGCACAAACTGACCCTTTTCAAACACATAGATCACGGTGTCTGCCTCGCCGTTGGACCCACCAATGGTGTTGCCCAGAATAAGAAAGTGCCGCCTGCTAACCTCATTCACCGGCAAACTAAAGTACTTCACGTCCACGGCTCCATTGCTGCGCAGCCGCTGGAAGAGCTGAAACTTCTGCGCCTTGGCGTCGTACCTAAAAATTTCGGAATGAGTGGCTGTGCGTCCCTCGGCATCTGCATAGTTGGCCACGGCCACATAGTCGGTGTAGTCTACGCCAAAGGCCTCCAGCCGGCGGGCATTGCTGCAGGGTATCGATCCCAGACGCTGGAAACTCCGGCCCAACCACTTGAAGTAGGGACACTTGCCGCCCGAGTCAAAGGCCTGCAGAAGAGTCAGCTCCTGGCTGCTGATCCGCAGGTACATGCCGCGCAATTGGGTTCCCGAAAAGTATTGCACGGTCCGAATCCCCGTCTCTGCGGAGAGTTCGTAGATGGGAGAACCCTCGCTGGCCTGCTGCACGGGCTCGGTTAGATTGTAGCTCAGGGCCACGTAGCCGCGTCCAGCAAAGGCCAGGCAGTCCAAGGCCACAGCCTGGGGTGTGGGCAACTCCACCAGCAGGTGGTAAGCCTGGTCGGCAGGATGCCATTCATATACGGCAAAGTGACGCACTCCAGACACATTCTTGTGCAAAGCCGTGGCATACTTAACCGTGGGCAATTGTAGGATGCAAATGTCCAGGGGAAAGGACACTGGCACGGAGGCCACGCGGGTCAGGCCATCGAAACTGAAGCTGGCTGCGAATGGGATAAAAAGTGGGAAGTTTATAGGAGGGAATATTCTTAATAAATTCTTAATAAAGCGTTCAATGTGTTTCCGGAACCTGGATTCTCCTTTTGATCCCTCTTCCGCTTGTTTGTACGTTAGTCTTGTCATATCCCCGGGATAGGATCGTAAGCAAAGCGCCGCCCGCTGACTAAACCAAACAATTCTCTCTAACTCTCCGTCAGCCATGGCCCAGGAGGAGCTGTTCACCTATCGCCGCTGCATTGGCCAGCAGCTGGAGGAGCTGGAGTTGCTGAGCTCCATTTACTGTGCTCCCGGCGAATTGCAGATGCTCGATGCCGGGGTTGTGGCCGATTTCAATGAGTTCCTTGAGGAGGATAAGGACAGGCCCCCCGCCGATCTGCGTTCGCATCTGGAGTACCTTGTAAAATTGAATCTGCCCGCCAAGCAAAGCGTGGAAGTGCGAGTGGAACTGCCCCATCTATACCCGCTGCTGGAGCAGGCGCGGGTCAGTGTTCACAGTCCGTTGCTGGGAAAATCCAGAGAACAGCGCCTGAAGGCCGATATAGAACAGTATCAGAGAACGGTATCAGAGGATGCAGAGCCGTACATCTTCCAGCTGCTAAGTTGGCTGCAGGATCAAATCGAGGATCTAATCAAACGCCCAGCCTCAGAGTTTGTAGAGCCGCCAGAAACACAGGAACCCCCGGCAACGGCCACCCTTCATCTCGAGCGCCTGTGGATCTATTCGCATCACATAAAGTCCACAGCCAAGCGGCAGGAGTTGGTACGCCAGGCCCGCCAGTTGCAACTCACTGGCTTCAGTCGACCCGGCAAACCGGGCATCATATGCGTCGAGGGTGAGCCGGAGAATTGCCAGGAGTTTTGGCGCACCATCAAGGCCCTTCGCTGGCAAAAGATCAGCCTTGTGCGAACAGAGTCGCGGCAGCGAAAGCGTGGGTTCCAGGATTTCAGCGAACAGCTCTTCAATGCCGAGGAGGGAGTGATGAACATGGGCCAGTTTATACGATTTCTCGAGGACCACGGCATGGGCTACATGAAGTCGGAATTGTTTGGTTTAGCCTGAGTGGAGAGTGGCTCCCCCAAAATTCGAACTGTAAATAAAGTTTGTTAAGAGTTGATTTTAAAGAAAAACCTTGATCAAAGAACTGAGGCAAATCCGCTGCCCGTTTGAGTAGCATTGAGTCCTGATCCGAGCTTAGGTGATGAGTGGGATAGGTCTCTTCGAAATGCACTTCGAAGCCATTTCCTTGAACAAAGACTCCCGCGAAGATCAATATAAACAACAGGCGACACATTATACATATATTTATTAAGGGGTAAACGATACCAAACGAGAAAGAAAACATAGACTCCACCACGTGTCCCGCAGATAAGTTTTTTTTTTACTATAAAGTAGAAATTTACAAACGGTTCCTAAAGCTCTGAGATATGTGTGCAGTCAGCTGTCTTGGTTAAGTCTTTTTAGCTTTAAAAGAGACAAAAGTTAGTGTTTGTATAGAGGGTTTTAAGGAAGAGGAAGCAAACCGACTGAGAGAGAACAATATGTGTTTAAAAATACCCATCTGCATCGACTTCATGCGCTAGAATATCAACCGAATCCTCACGAATCATCACCGTTGAACAGACAGCCGTCGGTCCCTCAGTGGTCATCTCCTGGCTAACCTCCTCATTGACATTCTCTTGAGGCTGAGCTGCTTCTTCTGGTTTTCTGGCTGGTTTACCCTTCTTCATAAACGCACAATAACAGCAATGCTGTGATGCATCAGAACTCTTCTTCATTTTTGCCGCCTCTCTGCAGCGCCGAACCCAGGAAATTTGGTAGTAGGCTCGTCGAAAGTTCTCATTGTTGAAGCCATAGATGAGCGGATTGACGGCGGCATTGAGGAACATTAGATACTGGGAGATGTACCAGAAGAGTTGCATTCCACTGCTCACTGAGATATCCTCGGCGTAGTACTTCTCGCGGAGAACCATCAGAATGGTGAATGGCAGACGGAGTCCAGCAAAAACCACGACGACAATGAATAGAGTTTTGGCCACGCTGCGCTTGTAGCTCACTTGGAGTGGATTCTCGCCGCTGAGGACACGCCTTTCATACCGATCGAGCTGGTTAAGTGAATGTAATTTAAGTCTCAAGCCTTGACTGCTTCACATTCTCGCAATTACCTTGTAAAAAATGGCCATGTAGCAGATCAGCATAATGCCCAGGGGCAGCCACACCAGAATGGTGATGAGCACATACCAGTATTTCGGCAGAATGCTGGTGTTCTCCTTGCAATAACGCTCCGTAAAGTTCTTCCAAACTCGCACCCTATAGGATCTGTACAGAGCCAAGGGCGATGCCAGGAGTATGCCAATGATCCAAGTGCATACCACCACGATTTGGGCTCCTCTGACAGTCAGGCGCGTCTCCATGGGCAGCACTATGGCAGTGAGACGGTCGTAGCTAACCACCGAGAGATTGAGCACCGCTGTGATGAGGAAAACCACCACCAGGAAGCCCTCCAGCTTGCAACCCACACAGCCCAGCTGGTAGTTCTGATAGAAATCGTTCACCATGAACATGGCCGGGCAGATGGCCAACGTTAGCAGATCGGCCACGGCCATGTTGGCAATTATCAGGTTGGTGGGCGATCTCAAGGATCGATTGGCGGCTATCAGATAGACCATGGTGATGTTTCCATACAGACCAAAGGCAATGAGGGGCAGAAAAGTGATGATTTTCCAGGTGATTTCGCCATTGGGCTTGTGCAGCCAGATGCGTTCCTCGGGAAAGTCCCACTTGCTAAAGTCAAACTGAAGGAGAGAGTATTTAGAAGCAAAAAAAGATGTACAGAATCTTTTACTAACTTCATCGGGGGACGAGAATGTGGCCATGTCGCTGGCTTCCTGCTCCGTTGGCTTCCGCAGAGGAACTGCCTTTGCCTGGAGCAAATTGACATGACCGAAAACTGATCCCACATAAGTCGACTTGCTGATTGACAAAGCCATTAACAGGTGTCAACAGATAGTAACCGCTAAAAGCTAATGGTATTTCGATTTAACCATCTGTCGCGCCTCTCTCTGCGATTCTCATGAATTCAAGTGAGCCTGTACAGAAATGAATATCTGGCTTTTAATTAAGGGTTGTCTTTCCAAATATAAAACTTTATTTGAAGTTGCTAATCAATGTCTAGCTTGCGGAACGAGCCCTCAATCCCGAAAATGGAGTCCGCGTTCACGCGTTGTCCTGGTCGTAGCTGCTCATTTACTCCAAACTGTGAGTCCTCTGCAAAATACTCCTTGTAGGACACCAATTGCTTCTCAGTCTCCGCCTGGATGTCAGCTATGCGTCCATTGGTGCCTCCATACTCCTCTGGCAGATATTCAAGTGGTACCACCTCGCTAAAATGCTCCAGGTTCTTGAAAAAGTAAAGCTGCGAAAGGGGAAAAAGAATTAGTCATCGTCTATGCAATTGAAAAGGCAGATAAAACCGAAGTGTTGATAGTGACTGCTGATATATCTTTGTTTCCTGGCTATTGGCCTTTATGTTTTTGCCATGTGCGTAGACAACTGAACTTAGTCAATGCTTATCTATGCATTGCACTCTTCGCAAGTTAAATATTAGTTAATATATTTCAGCGAGCAAGAATTCCTGATAATGAGGTATTCTTAACCACTATTTAACACTCACCCTTTCCTGCAGCTTGCTTGGCATAAGGCTCTTGGCCAAATTCATTAACGCCATCCCTTCTTTGGGGCAGTTAATCACATAGACCGCCTTCAGGCGCGAGGGTTGAGCCTTTTCAAGGAAAATGCCCATCCTTTTGAAGAGCTTCCAGTCGACTTGACCTAGGAAGCTCAGGCTCAGCTTGGCCATGTCATTGATCTCGATATAGCCGCTAATGTTGCTGTTGTCATCCTCGCTGATGGCCTGTTCCAAAGTCATAGTCCAGTAGCGAAAGAAGTCCACCAACTTGAACTGCTTGGAATCGAACCTATCATAGTTTGTGAGCTGAATGCGAGGGCCTCCGGGTCCCCAGGGCTTGGGCAGTCGAAGATAAGTGCTTGAAGGGATTTTGTTTAATGATCTTCAATCAAAGCATTCCGCAGTCATCTAAACTTACCCCGTTCGCAATATGGCCAAGTTCTTATCATCCACCAATCGACTAGCAAAGAGCTCTGGCATCATTGTCTTGATGGTGTAGAAGTGATCCAGCTTGGACTTGGTCTTCTCCAGGCTGAATTTGCAGCCGCGCAGAAACCCAACCAGAAACTGGTCATCCTGGCGGGCCTTTAGGTAAGGCTGCTTGGCCAGCCAATCCCTTAGAGCCGCCAGATCGGCGGGCACTCGCTCCTCCACCTCATTCAACTCCGCTGCGGCAATGCGGCGGAGCTCGGTGCTCAGTGGACGCAAGTTGGACATCATGGGACGTCGTAATCTTAGTGGCTGCTGGACGGGTATTAACCGCCTTACCTTATCGCAAGTCAGTAATTATTCCAAGCCGAAACGTGACCGTGAATATTCACGAACGTTAAATGTGTAAGCGGAGTATAAATCAATTCGATCCAACATGCAATTAAGTATATACTTAGTTACTTCATTAAGTATATACTTAATTGCATGTCTCCGCTTACACATTTAACGTTCACTCTACTTAAAATACAAATGAATATAAAGTCCAGACTATATTCTAAATTAAAAGTAAACGGTTCTAGGCTGTCTTTTTAATTGAAACTATTTTCCTGATTTAAATACATTTATAAAACTTAATTTGAACCCAGTTACCACTAGTCAATGTCAAGCTTGCGGAACGAGCCTTCCACACCGAAAATGGAGTCGGCGTTCACTCGTTTACCCGGTCGTAGCCGCTCATCCACTCCGTAATGTGAGTCCTCCGCAAAATACTCCTTGTAGGACAGCAGTTGCTTCTCGGCCTCCGCCTGGATGTCAGCTATGCGTCCATTGCTGCCTCCGTACTCCTCTGGCAGATATTCTATGGGTATAACCTCGCTCAATTGCTTCAGGTTTTTGTACACGTGAAACTATAAAAGAAAAAAAGTGTTAGTCATCATACATCCAAACGTGAAAGCAGATAAACCCGACGTGTTGATAGTGACTGCTGATATATCTTTCTTTTCCACCTTTATGTATTTCTCTGTGGAACGCTTCAACGATAAGAGCCCATGTGCTTGCAAAACTGACCTTAGTCACTATTTTTCACGCATTGCACTTCTCGAAAGTCAATTGCTTTGATTTATGAAATATTAATTCAAATAGTTCAAGGGTGAGAGAGTGACAGAGCTCTTCACAGCTCTTATCATCTGTCAACCAGGCTGCCTGATAATCCCCGTGAAGTGTCCGATAAGGGGAGCAAAATAAATTAGCTAAAGTGCCTCCAACTATCCGACGAGCTATTCTTAGCCACTATTCGGCACTCACCCGTTGCTGGAGCTTGCTGGGCATGAGGCTCTTGGTCAGATTCAGTAGTGCCACCCCCTCCTTGGGGCAGTTCACAAGGTGGACTCCCTTCAGGCGGGTGGGCTGAGCCTTCTCTGCGAAAACGCCCATTCTTTTGATGAGCGTAAAGTCGAGTTGGGCCAGGAAGCTCAGGCTCAGTTTGGCCATGTCAACGATCTCGATATACCCGCTTATGTTGCTGTTGTCATCCTCGCGGATGGCCTGCTCGGACAGCATCGTCTGGTAGCGGAAGAGGTCCAGCAACTTGAACTGCTTCGGATCGAACTTCTCGTAGTTTGTGAGCTGGAGCCGTGGACCGCCGGGTCCCCAGGGCTTGGGCAGCCGGACATATGTTCTGGAAAAGAGTTCCTTGTTTAATCCTTGAAGGTTTTCATCAGCCACTTGGACTTACCCCGTTCGCAGCAGGGCCAGGTTCTTGTCATCCACCACTCGACTGCCAAAGAGCTCGGGCATTAGGGTCTTGATGGTGTAGAAGTGATCCAGCTTGGACTTGGTCTTCTCCAGGCTGAATTTGCAG